>SKCR01044516.1:0-66820 GCA_019454045.1 Zanthoxylum bungeanum | reverse complement strand
GCATTGGCCAGTTATCCGATTTGATTCTCCAGTGCTTTGATGGAAGTAGATTGGCTTTAAAATATAGCATCGTACTTTTTTTACTGAGCCAGCACTTCGGCTATTCCTGATTCATTTGCATGTTCCTAGCCTTTGTTCTGTTGCTCCAATCCAGGTGGTGGATAGTTCTGTTGTTGGAATCCAGGTGGTGGATTGTTCTTTTGCCCTGAATTGTTGCTCCATGAAAAATTCGGATTATTCCTCCACCCTGGGTTGTAGGTGTTGGAATATGGATTGTTCCCCTGTCTGTTGAAATTGTTGACATAATTCACTGTTTCTTCAAGTTGGTTTGGTTCTGGTGCTCCTCCATATGGTGAACTTGTAGATCCAGTGGTAAGAGTCTCCATAAATTTGCATATCTGATCCAGCTTGGCGTTGACAGCTGTATTGGCTCCACTTTCATAAATTCCTGCAATTCTTTGGATCATTCTCCTTTCTGTTGGCTACAAGGAATTGTTGTTGGCCATTTCTTCGATTAGGTCTCAGGCTTGATCTTCTCATTTTGCCATCAAAGCTCCTCCAGCAGCAACATCGATTGTGGTTCTCATCAGTCCAGAAAGTCCATTATAGAATGTTTGGACTTGGAGCCATTTTGGAATCTCATGGTGAGGACATTTCCGGAGCAAATCTTTGTACCTTTCCCAAGTTTCGTAGAGAGTTTTCGAGTCTTGTTGTACAAAAGAAGTGATGTCATTCCTCAGCTTTCCAGTTCTGGCTGGTGGAAAGTACTTTGCAAGAAATTTGGTGGCTAAAGTGTTCCAAGTTGTGATGGAACCTACTGGTAGTGAATGTAGCCAAGCTTTAGCTTTTTCCTTCAAGGAGTATGGAAAAACACGCAGTCTCATTGCTTCTTCAGCTTCTCGATTGTAATTGAAAGTGCCGCAAACTTCCAGGAAGTTCCTGATGTGGGTATTAGTATCTTCAGTTGATTTCCACCCAAACTGCACTGATTGCTGAATCATCTGAATGCATGTTTTGATGTCACATGCATTTGCTGGTAAAAGAGGAAGTACAATACATTAAATGAAGCCGTCGACCACTGGAATGGTTCTGTATCGAATGGGTATTGGTGGTGCAACTTCCAAAGGTTCAGGTTCTATGTTGACTAAAGCTTCTTGGCCTTCTCGCCTTTCCCTTCTCAACTGTCTGATAGTTCTTTCAATTTCTGGGTCAAGCGGTCGGAGTTCAAAGCTTCTGGTTTGTCTTATATAGTTTCTGAGAACCTGAAACACAAGAAAACAAAAACAATAAGTAAAAAGAAATTAGATACACCTAAACTAATAGTAAAAGATAAATAAGTCCCCGGCAACGGCGCCAAAAACTTGACCGGTGCGTAATCATACGCGTATAACGCAAGCGCACGTATCGTTCAAGTCGTATAAAAAGTATCGATCCCACGAGGACTTAATACCTAATCTATAAATTTTATGAGGTCAAATGATTACTAGTATCTAACAGGTTGATTGATTGATTTGAAGTGGTGATGATTTTAGATTTAAAAACAAGTAAATAAAATTGCACGAAAGTAGGTTTAAGAAAATTCAATATTAGGAAACTATCTAGGGTTGTGAACCTTTCTAATATCTTTTAAAAGATGAAGTGGTTATTTCATGTTTGTGTAATAAATCGATTTACTAACCTGGAACACGAAATTATGCGAAAGCCTCTGTCGATGGTCAGACGCAAATACCCAGTATAACTCAATTGAACCATATGTCTATGTCAACCAAATTACCTGAATTCATTAAGTTTAAGTTCCAATTATGACTACCCCCGCCCGACAGATATATGTCTATCCTGTAAGGAAATATATTAAAGTGTCATTTATCCTTAAGGAAGATCGTGGGCTATTAAGTCTAAGGCTGAAACCTAAAACTCCTTTGTCAAGTTTATTTTAGATTTACCAGATCAATCTTATTACTGGCCAATTAACAAGACGCATTAAGCTTAAGACTTAATAAGTAAACCTTTAAATTACCCAAACTATAAAATAATCCCTTATAAACCGGTGATATTAGAATTCATCACAACCCCAGATAAGTAACTTAGTTACGACAGATAACTAGGGCTAGTAAAAACTTAAAAGTAAAAGACATAAAGTAAAAATGCTTAAAAGTAATTGCGGTAAAGTAAAAGCTGAAAAATAAATTACAATAAAATAAAATGCTAAGGTAAAAGGATCAACTTTTACTATTTTTTATTTAGATATCTCCCTTAATATAATATATTAACTTGTGATTATTTTACCAACCACCATATAAGCGGTAACTTGATTAAGTCAAATTAAGTCCAACCAGCCATAAAGGCGGAACCAACATAAACCTGCCATATAGGCGGTAAGAAAATTTAAATACCAACCGACCAATCTGGCGGTATCTTGCTTAGTCAGGTTTAAACCAGTTTAAAATGAATTATCAACCGACCAATATAGCGGTATCCTTTTTAAGTCAAATTTTAAATAGTGAATATATTATATTTAAGGGCGATTAATCTAAATAGCAATAGTAAAAAAATTACCTTTCACCCTAGCATGAGGAAGTTACCTCATCATGGTTGAATAGTAAAAACTGTAAAAGTAAAGAAAGTAAATTACTATTACTATTACAGAACGTAATTAAAATTTAATTACAAAACTGAAATTAAAAGAAACTAGATAGAAAACTCCCTATTTACATCAGGGAATTCAGAGAGGAAGGTACATCTGAAACTGAAATTTTGAGCTCTATTTATTGGCGTCAATAAGCCCCACGCGTCGCGATGCGCACGTTTCTTCTTGCTTCGCGACGCGCTGACGTGTCAGCTTCTGATTCGACCATTTCAGATTCTTATATACCACGTGGCAATTCGGATAACTGAGTCAATAATTGCGATGACGTGGCGACACGTGGTGAAAGTGATTTTTGGCACCGTAGGATTGCGACACGTGGCACGTTGTGATTAGCTGATGATGACGTGGCGGTGACTTGTCACATTGACTCGATCTTCTACTGACGTGGATGATGATGTGGCTGACACGTGGCATGACATGTGTCGACATGTGGCAATGGCGATTGTCGGCACCATAGGATGATGACACATGTCCCGGCGCTCGTTAGTAGATCGGTTGTGATGTTGACACGTGACATGACGCATGTTAGCAAAGTCTGGCGCACGTTAGCAAAGTCAAACTTCTTAGATTCTGACATGTGTCTCCGATGCACGTTAGCATGGTGCGGCGCATGTTAGGCGTCGCGACGCGCCAAATGACAAAATTGCCCTTTTGTGTTCTTTTTCACTGTTTTGGCCCCAAATCACCTCCAGAGAGTCCTGAAACTTTATTTATCTACAAAATAACACAAAACACATCAAAATATTCACAAAACTCAAAAAACTATACAAAATATTAAGTTAAATCAGTGGGAAATAGTTAATTATGAGAGATAAAATTAATCTGGGATTAATTACGGCAATAAATTAATCTGGAATTAATTAAAAGAGAAAGAATTAATCTGGGATTAATTGCGTCAAGAATTTATCTGGGATTAAATTCATCGAGAAGAGAGAACGCGATTAATTTAGAATTAATCGGTAAAGTAAATTTAATAGTGAAATTAGATTTTACTATTTAATTTATTTATTTGGGCTAAAATAATATATTGGATATATTAAATGAAATCGGATTTCAAAGCGGAATTAAATTGGATTTTAATTCTAGCGAACGAATTAATTTAGAATTAATTCGCAAACTACTTCCGTAATAATTATGCTAGGCATTATTATTTAATTAAATTAGATTTAATTACGTAGAGACGGAAAGTTCGTTTAGTCGGATTAAATGAAACCGGACCCAAAGTGTGTTGTGTGGACCAACTTGAATTTTGAATTCAAAGTGGTGGGACCCACTAACTTACATCAACTTGACTGACATCACTAGTCATTTGTTGATGTAAGTGGTTGGATGCATTTAATGCATTTCTTCCAACACACTTAACTTTTGTTTTTGGAAAATATAAAAGGCAATTGGGTTTTGGAAAACTTGTTTAGTTTTGTAAGACACTAATATTCACTCATCACTCTCTTTTCTCTCCCTCATTGGCTGAAACTTGGAGCTCTCTCCATGGAATTTTTGTTTCAAAAATTCAAGCTTGCTAGCACATTTAGAGTGAAAAGAATGTGACAGGGAAACTCATCCATGAGTTTGGAATTCAATTAGAAGGCTTGGAGCTTCCATTACAACAAAGAAAAGTCTTGAAATCACATCCAAGCATTGTGAGTATTTCCGCAACTCCTCTTCTTTATTCACACACAAATCACTCTTTGAAAATCTTGGCATGTTCTAGGAACACTTACAATGGTATCAGAGCGATCTAAGTTTGATTTGGAATTCTAGGGTTCGTGGACTTTAATTTGGGATTTTGTGTTTGGAGCCTGATTTACCTAAATTGGTTGTTGGGATATGTTTGTATGATGTTGAATTAGATTTGTGCATCCTTGATTGTGTAAAAAAAAAATTGATTAGATTAATTTTCCCCAAAATCTACCCCATGGCCGAATACAACCCTAGATGAACTCATGGTAGAATTTTAGAAATTTGACAATTGGATCTGTTGAATAGCATGAAGAAATATTGAATGTTGATTTAATTGAATTGAAATCAAATTGAATGATTTTTTATTGCTATTGCCGTGAGTTATGCATGTTATTGGAGGATTGATTTTGCTTCAATTTGTGTTGGACATGAATTGGAAATGTTAAGCATGATTAATTGGATTAATTGGTGTTTTGGAAGCATTAGATTAATTAATTAATTATGGTAATTACACTTGAATTGAATTAATTTGTAATTTGGAATAATGAGTTAATTTAATTTATTGTATTTGGGCTTGGTTGGGCCAAGTTTGGTTTTGGAGAATTGGTTGGATCCAATTGGGCCTAAAACCATTTCCATAAAGTCCAAATATGATAATTAGGCCTTTAAAATTTTAATTGGGCCTAATGGGCCTAAATTGATTTTTGGCATAGGGTGATTCCTAATTGGGCCTTGGCATCTTGGGTTTGACCCATAATTGCCAAAGCCCATGCCTCAAGAATTAATTGAAAGCACATTGGACTTTAATTGAATAGTATTGGATACTAATTGGGCCTTTGAGACCCATAAAGATTGGATTTGGAATCCAAGTCCAAAAGGCACTCTTAAAAGTGTAATTATTTAATTTGGAATTAAATATGAATTAGTATTGAATATAATTTAAATTGGATTTGAAATTGTAGTTCGATATAATTCAAGAATACATACTTTGAGTATTTATTCTTAAACGAGTTGGACTCGCGCAAATCAAATCGTTGTTTGAACATTGGATGGTCATTAATTCAAAGATTAATTAATTGGATTAGATTGATTGAATAACATGCATTGTGTGAATATTTGGATGTATGTATGAATAATGTATATCGGATGGATATTAGAAGGGTGAGAGTAATTTTGGAAATTATTGTAATAAATTTAGAATTTATTAAATTGGACATGCGTGTTTAGCCTATTACATCTTTTCTCATTGTATTTCTATTCTCATCAATTCCCCTCAATGTAAATGAGGTTTCTTTAGAAGTATTATGTAATTGGGTAGAAGTATGAATATTGTTAGCGGGAGAGAGGAAATGGAGAGATTTGTTCTAAGAACAATTTGTTGTTGTATATCCATCCGAATATCATTATTATTTTATTTATGCCTTATTATGCTTTTAGAATGCATGCTTAAGGGTGTATGATGAGACCTAATTAAAGATAATAATTGGTTGCCATTTACGCGAAAAACCCTCATTTTATATTAAGCGTTTTTCCTTCATTGAGTGATTCTCTCTCAAGATCCAAGATTGGCATTGGTTTGTTAGCCAAAGTCAAGACCTTTGTCCATCGCGGATGTGTTTGAATCATTAAGCATTGTTCCATATCGTACGTCTTGGGCAAGTTGTGATTTGTTGGCCAAAGTCAAGGTCACTTCTTATTCATCGGCCTCGATTACGAAGCTTTCCCACTGTCAATCGGTCACGTTTAACTGGTTTCATTAAGCTTGTTGAGCCAAAGCCAAGGCTTAGTTGATTCAGAGGAAAAGGTTAGGCAATATATTGGATATATGTTTCGGACTTTGAGGTCCACCTACTGGATCTAGGAATTGGATGGGATCCAATTGATCTTAGAGATCTACCTAGTTAAGTTTCATACAACTTTTTGGCCAAAGTCAAGGTTGTGTTTATTTAACGGGATCCTAGCCCACTAGGAAACTAGGTTTCCCGAGTACTCCACAGAGGGTTAGAGGCTCGCCGAAAAATAGTGGGAGGCAAGTATTAAATTTGTAATTTCGTTTAGATACTTGCCAACACCCGCTCATTTCTTTTTTTGTCATTAATTGTTTATATATATATTAGTTGGACTAATATTCAATTGTTATTTTAATTAAACAATTGGACTGTATTCAAACTTTTCATTTATATTTGATTATATAATTAGATTATAGTAATCAATATATTTGAATTTAACCAATCATTTATAGTTGGTTATATAGTTAGACTATAGTAATCATTACATCTGATTGTACCCGAAATTGATGATTGGATAGTTGGACTATAGCAATCATAATAACTGAAAGATTAGCATTTAGAACATAATCCTGGGTGAAAATGTCTTTAAATGGCTTAAATTTTCAGATTGGGAAGTGAATATCAGGATAGTCCTGGGAGTTGAGAAGTTACTCTATTTGATAGAGCGACCTCTCGGCCTAAGCCCGGAGTTGAGCAAATAGTAAAGCATGAGCTTTGGAAGACTCATGTGATGAAAACTTTAGTTCACAATCTGTTATGCTTGCCGCAAAGACTCCTTAATTTCTTCGTCAGAACTAAGGATTAGATCCTTATAGTATGATATTGAAATTGAAGGATCTTTATAGATCTATTCTTAGATCTTAGAAGTACTGATTGCAAAAGAAAGCTCTGGAGAGTTAATGGCTATGCTCAATGAGACAGAGCCAAAGCTTACAAAAGGGCAAGAAGCGCAAGGCGCATCTTACTTCAACATCCCATAAGCTCAAGGCTTGGCCAAAGGCTTATTGGGATATGAAAAAGGGGCAAAGGAAAAATCGTCACAGTCTTCTAGGAAGACAAATGACATATCCCAAGATGTCTGCCTAAATGTGGAAAAGGGTCACTGGAAGCGTGACTGCCATATGGACAAGGCAGACATGAAGGAAGTGAAGACGGACAAGGGTCCGGCTTCATGTATGTTTGTTATAAACATATCCACTGCTGGTTTTAAAATTGGATTTTAGATACTGGATGTGGTACATAAATATATGTATTGATATGTGGATCTGCTGATTAGCAAGATACTGACTTCAGTTGAGATCGACCTATGAGTCGGAAACAGGACATGAGTCGTTGTTTTAAAAGTAGAAACCTAAGTTTAGGGACTGCCCTTTGGGCATGTACTTAAATTAGGAAACTGTTATAATGTACCTAGTTTGACTAGAAACATTATCTCTATATCTAGTATAACTCGTTGAGGGTATACCTTTATATTCTAGAACACTAAGTGTTTTGTTTATAAAGATGATATTGAGATAAACATATTAGATGTGAACAACAGTATTTATATTTAGGATATAAATGAATCTCAAACATATAATATGACAAACAAAAGCTCAAACTGAATAAATCTATTGAGACTTATAAGTGGCATTGTGTCTGGGACACATTAACAAGACTCGTATATCCACACTTTCGAAGAGTGGATACTAGGACGGAGATTTGATTCTAATTCAAATGATGTCTACGAATCTAGTTTATTAGGCAAAGTGCCTAAAACACCTTTTACTTGGTAAAAGTACAAATGCCACCGATCTGTTAGCCATCGTTCATGGTGAAGTATGTGGGCCCATGTCTAGCTAGGCTAGAGGTGGTTATGAATACTTCGTAACCTTTACGGATGTGGCATCGCGTTACGGTTATGTGTATCTTATGAAACACAAGTCAGAAACTTTTGAGTAATTCAAAGAGTTTCGACACGAAGTATAAAAACAGACCGTCAATAGTATTAAAACATCACGATTGGACCGTGGTGGAAATACTTAAGCAATAAGTTTCTCGATTATTTGAAAGAGTATGGTATTCTTTCATAGTGGACTCCTCTTGGAATACCTCAATTGACGGTGTGTCCGAACAGAGAAACCGAACTTTGTTGGACATAGTAAGGTTAATGGTGAGTCGCCTGAGCTACCAATTTCCTTCTAGGGATACGCATTAAACAGTACAATAATTATTTTGAATAAGGTTCCATGAAAATCCGTTAGACAGACTTCATATTAGATATGAACAAGAAAGAAACCGGGTTTCTCATTCCTGAAGATTTGGGGATGTTGGGCATATAATTGAATGTTTGGATGATACCAAACTAGAACCCAAATCGGATAAGTGCTATTTGTAATAGGTTATCCTAGGGAAACCAAAGTATAGTACTTATACAACTCACAAGAGAACAATGTAATTGTTGCTCTCCATGCGACTTTCCTAAGAGGAATTCCTATATGTAGTGGTAAATGAGAGGAAAGTAAAACTCGATAAAAATCAGAGTAATAATGTTCCAGGCACCGAGTCCTCATGGAACACCAACAGTTCATCAGGGATGTAACTGTACCAATAATCTTCGAATACACAATAACCACGTAGGTCAGAGAGAGTCAGAAAACAACCTGGGAGGTAAGAGTTTCTGATCTCACCTCATGTAGATATCAATCTTATTGAGGAAGACGAACCGACTACGTATGAGAAAGTGATACAAGGTATCGACTCCTTTTATGGCAAAGTGCCATGAAGTCCGAAATGGATTCCATGTATAACAACCAAGTTTGAACACTGGTTGATGTACCAGAAGGCATTGTGCCTAATGGCACTAAATGAGTCTTCAATGAAGACATACATGGATGGAAACATACAAATGTATAGAGCTAGGCTTGTACAGAAAGGGTATCGTCAACGACATAGTGTCGACTACGACGAAACCTTTTACCTGTTGCCATGATTAAATCCATTCGGATAATGCTTGCTAATGCTGCATGTTTCATTTATGAAATATGGCAGCTTAACGTCAAAACCACTTTCTTAAACGGAAACCTTTTGGAGGATGTTTATATACAACCTGACGGTTTTGTTATACCAAAATATGCAAACAAGGTTTGTAAGTTAAATCGATCCATTTATGGATTGAAGCAAGCATTACATTCTTGGAACCAGCCTTTTGATGTAATCATAATGGTATATGATTTAATACAAAACGAATATGATTCTTGTGTATATAAGAAGGTTAGTGGGAGCGCACTGACAATGAATGTCCTATAAGTTGACGATGTATTGCTTCTTAGCAATAACATTCCCATAATATAATCGGTGAAAGCTTGGCTTTCATTAAAATTCTCCATGCAATACCTGGGAGAAGCAGGCTTTATTCTAGGAATAAAGATCTACTAGGATAGATCTAGAAAGCTGCTGACAACCCTCCTAGAGTTCGTACGTTTTGAAATTTATGTGACCTGATGTCTCATATGCTTTGAGCATTTGTAGACGCTATAAGGCTAATCCAATTGATGGTCACTGGATTGATCTAAAGAACATCCTTGAGTATCTTGGATGAACTAAGGATGCATTCTTAATCCATGGAGAATGAGAACTTGAAGTGACTGAGTTCACTGTTGCAAGTTTCCTAACCGATAATGATGACTGTAAGTCGCAATAAGGGTACGTAATTTAGTTTGAATAACGGAACAGTGAGCTGGAAATCTTCCAAGCAAGATACCGTTGCCGAATAAATAACAAAAGCGGAACATTGATGTAGCTGAGGCAGCAAAAAGAAGCATTTTGGATCTATATAATCCTAATTGGATTATGTATAGTTCTATTAGCAGCTGAGCTGGGCTACAACACAGGCTAAGGAACCGCGGTCTCATCAACGATCCAAGTATGTACTTCGACTATTTCATCTGATTCGTTAGATCATACATCATGGTGATGTGGTGATCGAATAAAACGCATCAGATGATAATATTGCAAATCCCCTGACGAAAGCTGTTTCTCAGCAGAAGTTTGAGCGACCTGTACATAGTTCAGGTGTAGGACACTTGAGTGATTAGCTATAGGCCAAGTGGGAGATTGTTGGATAATTATGACCTATAACATCACTATTTGTACAGAACATGGTGCTGTTGTACAAATTAACTATGTGACAAAGTAAATTGCTTTTTTATCATTTGAAATTGGATTACTCGGATATATAAATTATAAGAGTCCATATGATTAGTACCGGATTAATAAGACATGAGACAGTATTAATCCACGTAAGGTTTAATCATTAAATATCCCTAGTCGTAGTATTATCGAGACTAGAAATCGATAATACAGAATAGACTAGTATTACACTTGTGCGTGTTATGGAAGTGTAACAGCATAGTTCTCATATATTTGGGTATTGGATACTCATGCAAGTGTAATAGGAGGTTGTGTTTATCGATGGTACGGAAACAGCTTCGCTCTGGATAGACCCCTCGGAATCCCATTGGTAGTATGACTATGTGTCTATGGGAATCTGATTCAGGGTAGGTGTATTTGGTCTTAACCTGAGACTTGCATCGTTAATACTTGCGACAATCAGTATATTTTGGTTTTGGTCGTCCGGGGCTTTAATAGGTTCTGTGTATGCCTCTTCTGGGTATACTGAGAATCGTAGTGTATTGGATGTGATGTCAAGATGGAAGTATCACTTCAGTCATATGGAGATGATGATCACGTAGGATACTTAACTAGTACTCTTAAGTACTGCAGTCATCGGGATAATATGACTAGGTCATGATTATCCGATTATAGAGACTAGTTACCAGAGATCCGATATATGCTTCGTACGGGGCATACACAATTTCAGCCTCAGGCCTAGCATGTGACATCCGATACTGGATCACAATACGCAATACTACGTATACTACACCTGACAAAGATTACATATTCCTTTAAAGAATATTTCTGGAGAATTGGGTAGGCACGGTGCTTTGCTAGAAGCCAACCATGTCTTGTAAATCGGTAAGAATATGGTACCGGGTACGCACGTATTCGGATAATCCGATGACCGTATTTACTGCCAACATATCCAGGGATCTTTTGGGTCGCATCCCGAAGATTCACCGATGAGATTTGACTCGAACTGAAAATTAATATGGGATTAATTATGAGAGATAAAATTAATCTGGGATTAATTACAGCAATAAATTAATCTGGGATTAATTAAAAGAGAAAGAATTAATCTGGGATTAATTGCGTCAAGAATTTATCTTGGATTAAATTCGTTGAGAAGAGAGAACGCGGTTAATTTAGAATTAATCGGTAAGTAAATTTAATAGTGAAATTAAATTTTACTATTTAATTTATTTATTTGGGCTAAAATAATATATTGGTTATATTAAATGAAATCGGATTTCAAAGTGGAATTAAATTGGATTTTAATTCTAGCGAACGAATTAATTTAGAATTAATTCGCAAGCGACTTCAGTAATAATTATGCTAGGCATTATTATTTAATTAAATTGGATTTAATTACGTAGCGACGGAAAATTCATTTAGTCGGATTAAACGAAACCGGGCCCAAAGTGTGTTGTGTGGACCAACTTGAATTTTGAATTCAAAGTGGTGGGACCCACTAACTTACATCAACTTGACTGACATCACTAGTCATTTGTTGATGTAAGTGGTTGGATGCATTTAATGCATTTCTTCCAACACACTTAACTTTTATTTTTGGAAAATATAAAAGGCAAGTGGTTTTTGGAAAACTTGTTTAGTTTTGTAAGACACTACTATTCACTCATCTCTCTCTTTTCTCTCCCTCCTTGGCTGAAACTTGGAGCTCTCTCCATGGAATTTTTGTTTCAAAAATTCAAGCTTGCTAGTACATTTAGAGTCAAAAGAAGGTGATATGGAAACTCATCCATGAGTTTGGAATTCAATTAGAAGGCTTGGTGATTCCATTACAACAAAGAAAAGTCTTGAAATCTCATCCAAGCATTGTGAGTATTTTCGCAACTCCTTTTCTTTATTCACACACAAATCACTCTTAAACGATCTTGGCATGTTCTAGGAACACTTACATCATCATCTCTGGAAGCCGCGTGCCACGTGTTGCAAATCAATGGCGCATCGCGACACGCAAGGTTGTGCGCGTCACGACGCACGAGACCCATTGGTGCCTATAAATTCTGCCCGATTTCATTTCAAAATTTCATACCTTCATAGAGTTCCTAATAAGGGACTAAGGATTGTATCTTGTTTGTTTAAGTTTTTATAATTTAAATTAGGCATTTTTATTTATTTATTTATTTACTTTCAGCACTTTTAATTATGCAATTTTACTTTTAGCACTGTTAATTATGCACTTTTACTTTCAGTAATTATTTTTATTTATTTACTTTTTATTTCTTTTATGTTCATTAGTTAATTTACTGCTGGGGTAGGGTGAAGCTTTTTACTTTTTTAATTTAGATTAATCTCCCTCAATTATAATATATAAATTATCTTAAAACCTGACTTAATTGGATACCGTCTATATGGTCGGTTGGAGTTAATTAAATTGATTTTAACCTGACTTAATGAGATACCGCCTATATGGTCGGTTGGAATTAATTAAATCTGACTTAATCAGGATACCGCATATATGGTCGATTGGTAATTATCACATAAATTTATATATTATAATAAGGGAGATTTCTAAATTAGAAATAGTGAAGGTAAATTAATCTCACTTAATATATAATATGGAAATTGTAATTTAATAATATGAATTAAAAGTTGATACAGCCTTAATGACTGGGTTTTAATTATATAACATAATATGACACCGCTTATAGGTCGGTCTTTAGGTGACAGATGATTATCGCCTCTATGGTTGGTTTATGGATAAATAATAACACCACCTTTATGGCTAGTTCAACTTAATTGGGTAACACTGACAATTTCCATATTATAATAAAGTGAGATTTCTAAAAGTGGATCCCCTAACCCCGGTATTTTATTTTCATTCTAGGAAAGTGATGAAACACAATATTACCATACTTAATAATTGATTTAATTATATTATGGGTAATTCTTTAGTTTGTTTATTGAATCTTAAGCTTAATGCTTCTTGTTGCCTGATCACCAATAAGATTGATGTGGTAAACTTAAAATGAACTTGGAAAAGGGATTTTAGGTTTCAGCCTTAGATTCAATAGCTCACGATATTTCTTGAGGATAGATAACCCTTTAATAGATTTCCTTACAGGATAGGAATATACCTGTCGGGCGTGGGTAGCCATAATTGGAACTTGAACTTAATGAATTCAGGTAACTTGGTTAACATAGACATATGATTAATTAGGTTATTTGGGTGTTTGCATCTGACCATCGATAGAGGCTTTTGTATAATTTCGTGTTCCAGGTTAGCAAACTGATTTATTACACAAATATAAGAGAATCAATTCATCTTTATAATAATATTGTGTGGAATCACAACCCTAGATATTTGAGTCTTTTGTTTATTTTCATAAGCATTTTCTTTTGTGTATTTATTTAGCAAATCCGTACATTCAACCAACCAAAAGCAATCATTCTCTTCTCTCTTTAATTAGATACCTGTAAATAATAGTATCAATAATTAATAAGAACATTAGAAATTAAGTCCTCGTATGATCGATTTTTTTATACTACTTGAACGATACATGCGCTTGCGTTGTACGCGTGTGATTACGCCGGTCAAGTTTTTTGCGCCGTTGCCGGGGACTTATTTTTCTTGAGTTATTAATTTTGAAGCTATCTATTTTACTTGTATCTAATTTTCTTTATTTTTATCTGTAATTTTTATTTCCTTCTTTTATTTTTCAGGTGGTTGACATGGATCTTAGTTGGGTGATAAAAGAATTACGAGTTTTACGAGGTGAAGATACACCCCAAATCAGGGAGCAACAGTCCATTTTTCCGAGGCCTGTTGTCCAGCCCAATAGGTATCCCTGGATGTCAGAACCAAGCAATACTACATATGCTCAATCATATCAGAACGCAATAAAGAGATGTGAGATATGTGATGGTAACCACCCGAGCATCAATCACTACTACAATTCAGGGTGGCAGAATTATCAGAATCCTTCAAGGTACGAAGAATCTGTATATTTCACTGAACCTTATTCTCCATCTTATCCACCATCAACCTACGATCTTCATCAAGAACCAGAACCATCAGAAGAAGATCAGGTGATTGACATGCTCAAAGATTGGATCACGAAATAAGACGAAATGATGGATACAATACTTGAAACATTCCAAAATCAATTCGAAAGTATTCAGAGGCAAACATCATCCATTCAGAGACTGACTGATCAAACGAGACAATTAACAGAAAACCAGAGCTACATACCTCACGAAATATTTTCAGATGAAATTGACAAAGCTCTTGAATACCAAGCATTTCACGATGACACCTTAACAGAGAAGAAGGCTGAACGGTATCAGGAATCTGAGGTATCAGTTCTGGATCCCGAACCAGCAAAGTCTCAATTTGATTTTTATTATTCAAACTCTGACGAGGATGAAGAAGCAGAGCTGTTTGTACCATCTACATCAAAATTGAGGATGAAACTTTCCATCCTCAAAATGAAGATCTTGGAGCATGCTTTGCACTAATGTTTGAAGAAGAGCTACATGCGCCAGTCATATCAACCACAGAGGATGAAGACCTAAAATCATACACATCCTTACATCCTCAGGTTGACACTTATGGAGCGTGTATTTCACAGATGACATATGAAGAACTGAATATAGAAATTTTAAAATACATCTGTGAAGAAAAGGTGGAGCAAGAAGCTGAGCAAATGGAGGAGCAAATGACTGACCATATTGAAGATCTTGGGCATTCAGGAGAAACATCAATATTTTGGGGAGTACAAATTAAAAATATCGCCCAAAAGCTTGACATAATGGAACTTCCATTCAAAGTCAAGCACCATACGAGACTTCTGATTTTCTTTCTTTCTTTTTCAGGAACCACTGGAGCAACAAAGTTTAAAAGGTGGCACAAGCACTGAATGAGACAAAATTCTTTTTTCCATTTTACCGTTGGAAGAGACCCTTCAAAAGCAACACTCACGGGATTGTCTTTAATCGGACATCCGAGACCACACTGAAACCTCATTGATAGATGGATTTCAGTCACATCTGGAGGAAGACGAAAAATTTAGCGCTAGCAGGGAGGCAACCCATGCAATTTGTGTAATTTTTGTTTTCATATTTTGTGTATACATGTTGTAGAGTTTTTAATTTTGTGTGATATTTTCAAGGAAAAGCACAAACGGAGCATTTAAGGTAAAGTAAAACATGAAGGAATGATGTTTGGCAATCACAAAGATGAGAGCTAATTCATGAGTGATGGATGAGTAAGGAATGAATTCTTGAGACGCATCCTAATGGATTTATATAACAAACGAGTGGTGTATTACGTACCCAATTCTGTTGCCTTAATAATTATTTTGATTTGCTTTTCTGTTGTAATTATCTTTATTTTCGCAGACAGGATCCAGGCTTTTTGACCTTTCACGATTTCTTTTATTGTTTAGCTAATAATCGTCCTTGGGAAGATACTAGTGCTATTATTACTCACCATTTTTTCAGGTGTTATAAATTCAACTCATCATTGCACTCTTGAAGGCATCCAAATTTGAGAAAGAAATACATAAAAAAAAAAAATGGAAGCAACTTCAAGAAGACGAGTTGTAAAAGTCTGTGTGTTTTGCGGAACTATCGTTGGTTCTAAACTAGAATTCGTTGCGGAAGCACATGAATTGGGTAGAATCATTGCCGAAAGGAATATGCACTTAGTATATGGCGGTGGCAATCTTGGACTAATGGGAATCGTTTCAAGAGCTATACAGGAAAGAAGCAATCAAGTCTTGGGAATCAACTCAAAACCTTTGGCGGAGGCAAATCTTATAGGACCATCAAACGGAGAGGAACTTATCGTGTCAGGTATGTCTGAGCGACTGGTAGAAATGATTAACCGTGCTGATGCTTTTATTGCTTTGCCAGGAGGCTTGGGTACGATGGAGGAAATTTTTACAGTACTATCCTAGGCGAATTTGAACATACACCAGAAACCGATTTGAATGTTTAATGCTGATGGATTTTATAATTTTCTTTGTGTGTTTCTTGATGATGCCTAGGGAAATGGATTCGTGTCAAAACTTGTAAAAGAACTCCTTTTCACTGCCAGAACTGCCTAAGATTTAATTGACCAACTTTTAGCCTTTGAACCACAAATTGACCCTATCCTTTCAAAGATAATCTGGTCCGATAATGATCGTGGTAAGAAACGTCAGATAAATCTGGATCTTAACCTTTAATTTTCATTTGAGATGTAAAATTTCAGCTAACCAGGTACTATATTCTAATCTCTTCTTCTACTTCTTAAAACATTAGGGACAATGTCTCATTTAGGTTTGGGGGATGGGAATAATTGATTAGTATCTTGATTTTATTATGTTGTTTTTATTAGATTTTTAGTCAAAAATTTTCAAAAAAAATCAAAAAAATTAAAAAATTAGAAAAAAATATATTTTGTTTTTTTGCGTTTTTAACTTGATTACACTACAAGAAAAAAGGCTTTTACTGATACTAAATTAGTGTCAGTAAAGGGTTTTACTGACACTATATAAATGTGTCAGTGTTGCCGCAGCCAGAAATCACTGACACTAGTTTCTAGTGTCAGTGATTCTTAGTGTCAGTAAACGTTAATACTGTAGTATCAGAAAATTATTGACACTATGGTATCAGTAATCTCTCACACTATTTTAGTGTCAGTAAATTATTGACACTATATCATCAGTATTTAGTGATACTATAGTGTCAGTAAATTTTGTTACGGCAGTATCAGTATATCGCATATATTTGATTTTTAGTGTCAGTAATTATTGTTACTATAGGATCAATATCTGTCAATATCTTTTAAAATTTAAAAATCGTATTATTTCACAATTATATTTCTTATTTTTTGTAATTAAATTAATCATAAAATATATTATAGAATATATATACCAACTCAATGAAATAAAAAACTAAAAAATACATTTATATAAAATTCGCAATATAATAGATTAATCGTATTAATCAATTCAACAGTATCACATGATGAATACAAAAATCCATAGACAATCTTTAAATTAACATATATATATTTCAAAAAATACTCTTAAAGTCCCATCAAAATGTCATGCCCCCACCAAAATTCATGATACTTGTTGAGAAGCCTGCAACAATCCCCCAACAATATGATATCTGGCACAAAATCTGAAATTATAAACCAAATGTTAAGAATTAGATGGACTTCCAAAAAAAATCGATATCTTCATAAATAAAAACATTAAATACATCCAAATAAAAATACAAAATATAACCCTAATCTAATTTTTGTCACATAAAGCACTTATTGACAATAACCATACCAACAACCTAAGAGCATGCATATAAAAAACCAAATGGCATCCATAATAACAAGTTGTATCTTTCATACCGCTACATAATCACCAAAACAAACAAATCAATAACACACACACACACACACACACACACACACACACACATATATATATATATATATATATATATATATATATATATATATAGACGGACATAAAACTGAAAAAAAAGGATCTCATGAACCAGATGAAGTTTATCAAATGACATGTGGGTTCGAACAAATAAGATATTGAGAATAAATGAATGCAAAATCTGAAATAGCCACGTTATGCTGGGACTGTTCTACTTCAGAATTCAGTTACCCACACAACAACATAATTCATGTTTGTCCACAAGCTAGTTCTGTGTTCCTAACCATAACCCTCGGAGAAAAAACTAGCATCTAGTGGTCTCACCCACAAAAAGCTTCAATGTTTTAGCAGGGGATGAAACTTGAACTGTTTAAATATGACAAAAGTCGTAATACATACTGGACAGATGAAAAAAGTCTGCAGACACCCTTGTCCCAACATGTACAATAAGTACCCCAAGATTCATACCTTGGACTCAGTCCTTCTGTAGTTTGCCCACCTCTATGGGATGTAATAGGAGCTCGGTGATCTTCCACTTCTGAAGTCCTAGGGACACCAATAGAAAAGGGCGCAGCAGGAGCATTTATGCGAGCTGAACTATTACGAGCATTTATGGTTACTTTGACGAAAACGCCAATATAGAGGAGGAAGGGTTGCAACACATCCAGCTGCATAACCCACAATCCATTCAAACAAAGGAGTGTGTGGATGCTCATGTCTAGACACTGACAAAACAACAACAGCTGCAACAACCTGGATCAATGTGAGAACTAGTTCAACAGAAATCCATAAACCAGAATTCAACGGACTCCTGCGACGACGGGAATCCCCTCTCCTTGTAAATGTGACATTCCTGGTATTTGATCCATTGTCAGAAGATGGTTGAGAAATTGGTGTTCTTACACCACCTGAAGATCTCTCTTCAAGCTGCGTATAATCTAAGCCATTAGAAGTTCTACATCATGAGTTGAATTAGACAAGGAAACATCTGTAGTCGGTATGTTGATAATGTGATCACTAATGTTCTCTGGACACTCCATTAACAATGGTAGAGTGTTGATTTCGGTTTCAATTAGTAGAGAACATCGAGACACTGTTAAAATATTCATCAGGTAAAAATTATGTGATAGAATAAAAATTATGTGATAGAATAGAATTAGATATGATGACACTGTTAAAATACCCATACCAACACGACCACCGCCATACCCACCACGACCTCCCTGCTGGGATGGCCCTCCCCTTCCCCCGCCTTGATATTCAGAGGTTCCACCATACTGTTGCTGTTGTGGTGCACCACGACCACGACCACCACACCACCCATAACCTCCACGACCTCCTTGCTGTGATGGAGGACCTCGGCCTCTTCCACCACCTTGATATCCTCCCCCACCTCCGCCCTGATAAGATGGAGCACTCCTTTCGGATGGGCGTTGAGAGCCACGACCACTTCCTCCACTAGTTTCCTGGGATTCAGAGCTCTCACCCCCATCAGAAGGTTGTCCAGTTCTTTTCTTCCTCACCATTGATACCTGGCTGCAAGGAAAAGATAATTAACAACTAGACTAGAATACCACAAGGGAGTCATAATCATAAAACCCAGAAACCCACCACCACAATTTATCAAAGACACAATAGAATACCAAAGTAAAACCATGAAAAAGAAACATTTAGGCATAGATATAATACGAATATGAAAAAATTAGGGGGGAGAGGGACAGAAAGTCAGAAACTGCATCAAGACATTTCATAGCATACAACGAGTAACAACTAGGCTAATTCAAGTGATCTACCAAATCCATGAAACATTAATCACCGCAAAAGTAATAACATCTTAGCCACTGCAAAAAAAAAAAAAAAAAAAAAAAAAAAAAAAAAACCTTAGCCATCAGCAGTGTAAAAGGAAAGAAAAAAGAGATGTGTACCAACAACTCTGGTAACCATGACTGGAAAATAAGTGGGGTATATCTCAATAGTGTAGTCCGAAACTATTTTGAAAACCTCAAAAGCAAGAAACAACATAAAAGAAGAAAACAAGCAACTTGGAAAAAGTGGGTGAAAACAACAGTAGTTAATTTTCAAGCTATTAAACAAAAATTACATACAGGATCATTTATTCACCGCAATCACACTGTACAAATTGAAACCCACAGCCATAATCATACCCGTAAAAAAAACCTAACGCACTTGCCGCAAAATCAAGTGACTGACACAAATTGACAAAACAAAATCGAAATTCAGCATAACCAAAAACGCACAAGATCTGACGATCTCCAGCAAAAGTACTAACCACAAAACAACCAGCCACAAGAGAGTAAAAACGGCGTCGTAAACAATTATAACTACCAAACAGA
This sequence comes from Zanthoxylum bungeanum, assembly GCA_019454045.1. Lineage (NCBI taxonomy): Eukaryota > Viridiplantae > Streptophyta > Magnoliopsida > Sapindales > Rutaceae > Zanthoxylum > Zanthoxylum bungeanum. The sequence continues at coordinate 46,794 of SKCR01044516.1, read as the reverse complement.
GTAGATCCGGACGAAACGGTCCATAATCACCAAGAACAACAAAATTTGAAACCCTAGCAGACTAGATCCATAACAAGAACAAAACCAAAACATCAAAATAGAGAATCGCATTCATCGTACAAAGAAATAAACCCTAAAACTGCCATTGCTACCTCGAAACCACTATCGGAAAACCGCTGTGAATTGATTTAAAAATGAATAAAAGGGGCCAGTCGCACTACAGCACAAGCAAGAAAACCCTCTGCTTTCCTTCAACGATATTAAAAAATAAGCTAAGAGAGCAAGTGATGAAAAAAAAGGTGGGAATGAGAGGAACCCTAAATTACTAAGATTGATTTGGTAACTACGGTTCAGGTTTTGACCCGACAAATACATATATATTTTTATAAACCGCGGTTTAAGGAACAAAAGTCACGATTTGGCCCAGTGGTAAAGCCTTACAATAAAAAAAAATTTATATCAATGGTTACAATTTCGAGTCCCAGCAGACTTAAGGAAATAATTTTTTTTTTAATTTTTTTACTGATACTAAGGTATCATTAATTACTGACACTAAATTTACTGATACTCTAGTGTCAGTAATATATGCGAAAAACGTCACTTCCGCGAGGTGTTGGTTCGACTCCAGACGACTACGCGTTTTTTTTTTTTTTTATTTCTTACTGATACTATTGTAATAGTAATTACTGACACTAAAATCGCTGATACCATAGTGTCAGTAATTATTGATATTTAAGTGAAAAAACACGGAAATAGGCCCATTTACACGTCGTTCTGACACTTTTAGCCTAGTGTCACTACCTTAGTGTCAGTAAAGGCCTTTTTCTTGTAGTGTTAATCGGGTGAAATTAGTGTGAGAAATCTGTGTAAGGAATTTTCATTATTGATACGTATCTCAACTTATTTCGTAACAAGTTAATTTTTGTTTATTTCCTTTTGAATTATTTAATTTGTGAATTCTCCATAAAACTGACTAAAATGAATCTTCATATGCTCAGTTGACAGGTATTATCAACATACATGGTAACATACGGACATGAGTTGTAATTGAAAAAGTTTGTATATTCAGTGCTCTAGTTTAATTGGAGGAAGCATCTAAAAAAAGCAATGGGATAAAAAAACGTCTAAGGTCCGAGTAATTAAGTCCGTAGGGATGTTTTAACACCTAGTGCCCTAAAGCCAATTGGTTTGGGAGTCACTTTCCCAAAGCTCGCTACATGGATTGAATATGTTGTAAAATATATATATATATAATATATATACCTGAAATTCGGGTAATTAAGTCTGTATAGGTGTTTTAACACCTAGTACCTAAAGCCAACTGGTTTGGGAGTCACTGGCCCAAAGTCGCTATATGGATTAAAGATATTGTATATAAATAATAATAAAAAATTAAAAAATCAGAAAAATATTCCATTGCTAAAAAACGGTGTGAAGTCTGATATAACTTTAGGACAAAAATATTACTCTCTTTTCAACTATACTTATGAATATTATGGGCACAATGAGCTGATTAATATCTTGTTAGCAGTGTATATGGAGAATGGTAAAAATAATCGGAGAATTTACTTATTCGGTAATTTAGAAAGAAAGAAAGCAACTTTTAACTTGGATAAGGAGTTTCATCTTTTTAGTCACTAACTTGTTGATTCTCTTTTCTCTTGTAATTTTATTTTTGTGTGCATTAGTTTTATATTGACGTTTGTGGGTATCGTTGATGTAAGCCTTCACGAGACTACAACTCGTCCACTAGGGACACCTAGGGGTTTAAAGGCTTGTTGCATACGCTAAATGCAACCGTGATCCCTACGAAAGTGGCTTAGTTTAATTTTTATTTTAAAGATGTTTATGTTATTGTATTTTATTATTTTACTCGAGGACTGGCAAAATGTTAGGTTTGGGGGTGTGATGAGTGGTAAATAGATCACTATTTCTCACTCCTTTAACTTAATATTTTGTATAGTTTCTTGGGTATTATGAATATTTTTATGTGTTTTGTGTTATTTTACAAATAAATAAAGGTTTGGAAATCATTGGAATTAAATCAGGGCCAAAATAGCGAAAAAAGACCAAAAAGGGCAAAATCGTCATTTAGGCGTCGTGACGAGCAGCACCTCTGTGTCGCGACCACTAACGTGCGCCGGACACGTGTCAAAATCATAGAAACCTGTTATCATGTTCTTTTGCTAAAATGTGCTTGCCATGTGTCAGCATCATATCAAATCTGCTAAAATATGCCGGACACGTGTCACCATCACATGTTGTCGACAATCATCATCGGCACGCATCATTTGCTAAAATGTACCTGTCACGTGTCAACATCACAGCAAATCATGCTAACGTGAGCCGGATACGTGTCATCATCTCATGCTGCCGACACTAATAATTCAGCTGCCGACGAAACCGCGTACACGTGTCATCATTTCCGGAAGTCGCGTGCCACGTGGCGCAAATCAACGGCGCGTCGCGGCGCACAAGGTTGTGTGCGTCGCGACGCGTGAGACCCATTAGTACCTATAAATTCTTCCCGATTTCATTTCAAAATTTCATACCTTCCTAGAGTTCCTAATAAGGGACTAAGGATTGTATCTTGTTTTTTTAAGTTTTTATAATTTAAATTAAGTTTTTTTATTTATTTATTTACTTTCAGCACTTTTAATTATGCACTTTTACTTTTAGCACTTTTAATTATGCACTTTTACTTTCAGTAATTATTTTTATTTATTTACTTTTTATTTCTTTTATGTTCAGTAGTTAATTTACTGTTGGGGTAGGGTTAAGCTTTTTACTTTTATAATTTAGATTAATCTCCCTCAATTATAATATATAGATTATCTTAAAACCTCACTTAATTGGATACTGCCTATATAGTCGGTTGGACTTAATTAAATTGATTTTAATCTGACTTAATGGGATACCGCCTATATGGTCGGTTGGAATTAATTAAATCTGACTTAATCAGGATACCGCCTATATGGTCGGTTGGTAATTATCACGTAAATTTATATATTATAATAAGGGAGATTTCTAAATTAGAAATAGTAAAGGAAGATTAATCTCACTTAATTTATAATATGGAAATTGTAATTTAATAATATGAATTAAATGTTGATACAACCTTAATGGCTGGTTTTAATTATGTAACATAATGTGACACCGCTTATAGGTCGGTCTTTAGGTGACAGATGATTACCGCCTATATGGCTGGTTTATGGATAAATAATAACTCCACCTTTATGGCTGGTTCAACTTAATTGGGTAATACTGACAATTTCCATATTATAATAAAGTGATATTTCTAAAAGTGGATCCCCAAAGCCCGGCATTTTATTTTTATTCTAGGGAAGTGATGAAACACAATATTAACATACTTAATAATTGATTTAATTATATCATGGGTAATTCCTTAGTTTGTTTATTGAATCTTAAGCTTAATGCTTTTTGTTGCCTGATCACCAATAAGATGTATGTGGTAAACTTAAAATGAACTTGGAAAATGGATTTTAGGTTTCAGTCTTAGATTCAATAGCTCACGATCTTCCTTGAGGATAGATAACCCTTTAATAGATTTCCTTACAGGATATGAATATACCTGTCGGGCGTGAGTAGCCATAATTGGAACTTGAACTTAATGAATTCAGGTAAATTGGTTAACATAGACATATGATTAATTAGGTTATTTGGGTGTTTACATCTGACCATCGACAAATGCTTTTGCATAATTTCGTGTTCCAGGTTAGCAAACTGATTTATTACACAAATATAAGAGAATCAATTCATCTTTATAATAATATTGTGTGGAATCACAACCCTAGATATTTGAGTCTTTTGTTTATTTTCATAAGCATTTTCTTTTGTGTATTTATTTATTTATTTATTCAGCAAATCCATATTCAACCAACCAAAAGCAATCATTCTATTATCTCTTTAATTAGATACCTGTAAATAAATAGTATCAATAATTAATAACAACAGTAGAAATTAAGTCATCGTGGGATCAATATTTTTATACTACTTGAACGATACGTGCGCTTGCGTTATACACGTGTGATTACGCCGATCAGCCTACATAGATAACTGTGACAGAAGTCAGAAGCTTCCATGGATTAGCAAGCTTCTATCGCGGATTTGTTAGAGACTTCAGCAGTATTGCAGCACCATTGACTAAAGTAGTGAAGAAAACTATTGGCTTCGAATGAGGAGAAGAGCATGAGCTTGCATTCCAGGATCATAAAATAAAGTTGTGCAGTGCACTAGTTTTGGCGTTACCCAACTTTGGGAAGACATTTGAGATTGAATGTGACGCATCCGGGATAGGCATTGGAGCGGTTCTTATGCAAGAAAATCGGTCAATAGCCTACATTAGTGAGAAGCATAAAGGAGCAGTTTTGAGATACCCTACCTATAATAAGGAGTTGTATGCGCTAGTGAGAGCCATTGAGACTTTGTAGCATTATATGTGGCCTCGAGAGTTTGTGATCTATACAGATCACGAGTCATTAAAGCATTTGAAGGGCCAAGGTAAGTTGAACAAATGACACGCACAATGGTTAGAGTTTGTTGAGATTTTTCCGTATGTAATCCGCTATAAACAAGATAAGGAAAACATTATCGCTGATGCACTATTGCGAAGGTATGCTTTACTTACTTCATTGAGTGCAAGAATACTTGGGTTTGAATTTATTAAAGAACTTAATACAAGTGATACTGATTTTAGTACTATTTATGCTGGATATGAAAAGTCTACCTTTAGTAAATTCTACCAACATGATGGGTTTCTGTTTATAGAGAATAGATTATGCATTCCTGTTTCTAGTATGTGTGAGTTGTGTTAGTTAGGGAATATCATGAGGGAGGTTTAATAGGGCACTTTGGCATTTCCAAGACCTTAGGGGTATTGAGTGAATATTTCTATTAGCCTAAAATGCGAAGAGATATTGAGCGTTTGTGTGATAAATACTTAACTTGTAAAAATATTAAATCTAAGGTTATGTATCATGGTTTGTACACACCATTACCTATACCCAGTGAGCCATGGGTGTAGGCACTGCATTTTTGCATGTGAGTCCCTATGATGAGTCTCATTTGGAGGCACTACCTTTTAATATTGTATTCCTAATTTAACAAATATTATGCCTAAACAACACAAATTAAAGATATTAACTTCCTAAATTGAACCAATTTTATCCCCCCTCAATCTTTGGTTTTCCTTGTTTAAAACAAAATCATATCCTCCATTAAATACACCAATCCCTTCCTTGTCAAGCAAGATTTAACCCTAGCTCTTTGCCTATAAAAGAAACCCAATTCCAACCCTTGAGAGCCCTAGCTCATTGATACAAGAAAAAAACTTCTCTCTCACTCACACGCATACAACAAGCAAATATTTCTCTTCTCCTCATACACCCTTAGCCGAAAATCACAGCCCCATAAACCCCTCCATTGCCAAAAATATTACAACCTGAAACACCACCGAAACAACCCCTATACAACAACCCCCATATCACCGAAATACCTAAGAAAATAGCCCCTGAATCACCTAAACCAGTGACCAACAAAAACTGCACTTTTAATCCCTAAAACAATAACTAAAAACTGCACTTAAAGCCTTTAGAAACACCAGAAAACAGTGACCAAAATACAGCAGAAATACAGTAGCAAAACAGCAGCGAATCGGAGTCGAAACAGCAGCGCATTGGAGTCAAAATATTAGCTTGAGCAGTGGAATAGCGAGTAAAGGCGTGAACCTATGAACCGGAGGAGTTGCAGAGCATTTCCCCCCTTTTTCGACGACCGTGCACCGCACTTCCGAAAGTCGACATAAAAGGTTAGACCTGAGGGTATTTTTCCTATTATTTTCATCTATCCTTTTTTAATTGTTTTATTCATCACTGTCGCATGAGAGTCGTTTTTTTTAATGTGTGTTGTGGCCTTTGAATGAATGAAAATGTGTCACCTCTTGTGGTATATATGATGGAAACCCGGACATAAATTTCATAGCCGATTCCGAATGGACGGTAGTATGATCTGTACTCAGGATACAACTCTACGTACCACTCGAGCAAATGGCACATGTTTCGCTTTGTTTTATCTTGTTTGTTTATTATCTGCATTTTTCATCTAGCCATTTAATTTTGGTATGATGATTTGTTTGTATTGATGATGTGATGCGCATGGGCTTAGTATGTCGGTCTAAAGGTTTTCCATTTGAAGGAAGAAAATGCCAAAAGGCTACCTTTACGCCAACACTTTGCCGGGCCTCTTACATCGTGTCTTTTGCTTTATGTACGTCGGTTGTTTATGCAATTGGTGATAAAGCACATGGGCTTAGTAAGTGCGATTAAAGGTCCTCTATTTTGAGAGGTTAAAATCCTTTACCACGATGCTTCGCCGCGCCAGATGACGTATATTTGATTGAATGTAAGATGTGTTCAATCGGGTATATGAAGTCCGATATCGTTGTCTTTACTTCTTTATATATGTATTGTGTTATTTGCGAATGGGCTTAGTAAGTGCGATTAAAGGTCCTCTATTTTGAGAGGTTAAAATCCTTTACCACGATGCTTTGCTACGCCAGATAGTGTATATTCGATTGGATGCAAGATGAGTTCAATCGGATACGTGAGGTCCTATATTGTGGATTTGTTTGTCTATGAATGTGTTGCATGCATCAGGTCCGGTTCCGTTCGAACGCGTTCTCGAACGCCACACGAACGTGAACCTTCTGTTTACCATTCGAACACGTTCTCGAACGCTACGCGAACGCGCACGCATTTTCTTAGTTTCATCATGCATCAGGTCTGGTTCCATTCGAACGCGTTCTCAAACGTTATAAGAACGCGAACCTTCTGTTTACCGTTCGAACGCATTCTCGAACGCTACGCGAACGCGCACGCATTTTCTTAGTTTCAGGTCTGGTTCCGTTCGAACGCGTTCTCGAACGTTATACGAACACGAACCTTCTGTTTACCTTTGGAACACGTTTACGAACGCTACACGAACGCGCACCCACTGAACTGAGTCATTTTCATCAGATTTCATGCATAATTGTCCCTAGTAGCTATCCATTCGTATGATGAACCTGATTGCTTCTCTGTATTACGCAAGATTGTGTATGTGTCGTTCATTTGTATTCCCCACATGTATGAGTACAATGTGTTTATTAACTTGTATGCTTGCCGTATGTTAATTTATCTTTATATATGCAAATTGAGACATAGATTACATGCAAATAAGCTGTATGCAAATTCGGATATGTGTTACATGTAAATTTAGATGAATTTATTGATGTATGCATGCGAACTTAGGGGTAAATCATCCTTGGAAATATGTTGCTTAGGCTTGGTTAGATTATTGCACAAATCATTTTATTACAAGTGCATAAGTAAGGGACCATTCTGAACCCAACGGTTTGAGGTCTTCCCTTGCGAGGGGTGAGTGCGGCCTTAAATCTCATTTTCCTGGTTCACACCGGGTGGCGACTCCATTATTCTCCGGTTTAGTCCCCCGCGGGCTACTCCGTACTCCCAACTAGGCCGCGAGCCTAGAACCGCATGCGTCGCCCAGTTTCTGTGTCCCACAATGGGTAGATGTATCAATGGAATTTATATTGGGTTTACCTAGGACTACGAGGGATAGAGATTCCATCTTTTTAGTGGTTTACCTAGGACTAGGCGGGGTAGAGATTTCATCTTTGTAGTGGTTGATAGGTTCAGAGAGATGGCACACTTCATAGCATGTCATAAGACTGATGATGCCACTAACATTGTTGACTTGTTTTTTAGAGAAGTAGTACGACTCCATGGGATTCCACAGAGTATAGTTTCAGATCGTGCTGTTAAATTCCTTAGTGTAGGCACTGCATTTTTGCATATAAGTCCCTATGATGAGTCTCATTTGGAGGCACTACCTTTTTAGTCGAGGAAGTTGCGGGAAACGATTGTCGGAAGGGAATCGGTATTTCGTTAAATTTTATCCGCATGTTTAGCTCCAAGCTCGCTCGTTGGACCTCCGTTTTAAAGCACTTTTTGGCCTAAAAAGCCCAGAACCATTTAACCTTAGCCCAAACCCAAACCCACTCACCAAACCAACACAACACCTAGCCCACCACACTAAGCCCACACGCCCAAGGCCCTCAAAATACAACCCAATTGAATTAAATATTAATTAAGTAATACACCAAATTAAATAAAATAATTAATTAAGTCATATACCAAATTAAATAAAACATTAAATCAAATCATACCAAGTTAAAATCAATCAATCAAACATTATTCCTAATTAAAAATATATTATCCCTAACTTAAAATATTGTATGCCTAATCAACACAAACTAAATATATTAACTTCCTAATCTAAACCAATCTTGTCTCCATAAAATCCATTGCTTTCCTTCTTTAACACTAAATCAAATCCCTTCCTTGTGAGACAAGGAGAAGCCCTAGCCCTTCTCTATATAAACAAAGCCAAACCAAGCCTCTCCCTCTCTCTCAATTCATGCCCAACTCTCTCTAATCTCTTACAATTCACGGCAATAGCACCATAACAAGTAAAGAATAATTATCTTCATCTCCTCCATTCACCAAGCAGAAACCAGCCCCATACAGCAGCCCTCCATTACCAAAAATTACACCCCCATAAACACCTTAGATCACCGAAAAATATAGCCCCAAAACAGTCCTCACAAGTGCCGAAAATCACAGCCTCATACAGCCCATAAACATCATCCAATTACCGAAAACAACTGCCCCTGGAACTGCAGTAACATTGCCGAAAATTAACCCCTAAAACAGCAGCAAAATCCTCTTAAAACATTCCTTAAAATCCTTAAAATAGTCACATAAAGAAACTGCACTCTAAGCCTCCTTAAACAACCGAAAAACACAGCTCTTGAACCTCTAAAAACATAAAAAATAGTAGCTTTGAAGACCTGAAACAGTAAGCAAAAAATATAGAGGAAACAGCAGCAAAACGGAGGTCAAACAGCAAGCAAAACAGCAAAATGGTGAGCTAAGAAGCTAAACCAATGAACCGGAGAAGTTGAGGAGCTTTTACCCTTCCGATCTCCACGAAACGCAAGTCCGAAATTGGCAAAAAGGTTAGACCTGAGGGTATTTTTCACACTCATTTTCAATTTATTTTTATTATTTATTGAGTATTGTTCGCATGATTATTATGTTAAAATGCATGTTGTGGCCCTTGAGTAGATAAATATGCATGTATTACGAAATATTGTATGTTGTGGCCTTGGAATAAAATGAAAGATGTGTCGACTCTCGCGGTATATCGGATGGAAACCCAGACATAAATTTCATAGCCGATTCTGAATGGACGGAAGTATGATCTGTACTCGGGATACAACTCCACGTACCGCTTGAGTAAACGACACCTTCTTTTGTTTTATGTTGCTTTGATTTATTTATTATTCGTCATTTAAATTCCGTATGTTACTTGTTTATGCATGATGCGATCGAGCGCATGGGCTTAGTAAGTCGGATTAAAGGTCCCCTATTTGGAGGAGTTAAACCTTTTACCACGATGCTTTGCCGCGCCGGTTGATGTGTGTTCGGTTGAATGTACGATATGTTCAATCGGGCATACTAAGTTTGATATTATTGTCTTTATTCTTTGTATGCATGATACAATCGAGCGCATGGGCTTAGTAAGTCGGATTAAAGGTCCCCTATTCTGAGGGGTTAAAATCCTTTACCACGATGCTTTGCCGCGCCGGTTGATGTATATTCGGTTGAATGTAAGATGTGTTCAATCGGGTATACAAAGTTTCATATAGTTATCTTTATCTTTGTACGCATTGTAATGAAAAGCGCATGGGCTTATTGTGTTGGACTAAAAAGGTTCTCCATTTGGGGAAGAAAAGCCTAAAAGGCTACCTTTACCACGATATTTGCCGCGTCTTTCATATATTGATTACATCATCTATCCCTGTCTTGGCTCGATCTATTACCATTGGTACACCCATATTATTAGCCCTTTCTCTTTCCTTTGTTCACACACAAACCAGAACCCTCATTCACGTTAAGACCTAAGCCTTTTCACGCTAATCACACCTTCACCCACTTAGCCTCAGCCCACGCGTAAAGCCACCTATACCATTCACGCCATAAAGCCATTATCCTAACGCCACAGCCCTCTCAAACACTTAAGCCTGACCACCGCGTAAAACTACCTCCCTCACTGCACGAGAAAACCCCTGCCTTTTTGCCCACACATTGCCGCACCTAACTCCCTACAAATCACTTCAGATTGCCGTGAAAATAACCCCCCAAGCAGCCCAATTTCACGCACACAACCAGCACCAAATCTGCCCACAAAATAATAGACCTTTGCCGATCAAATACAAAGCCATAAACACTCAAAACATCAGCCCTCTTTGACGCATCAGACACCTCTAAAACAGCCCCGAACTACATCACAATACCCCCAAAAAAGAACCCACGCATGTGTTTGTGTCAATTCTAGATATCTTTGCCGCGTTTCTTGCCATGTCATTTATCTTTTAGCACAGCATTGCTCTATTCACGCATGTATTATGAAATCCCATATAGTCATCCTTATCTTTGTACGCATCGTAATGAAAAGCACATTTATTCCATTGGTTGCATCATTTACCTTAGTCTTGGCTTAACGTATTACAATTCATATATCCATGTTATGATAGCATTTGAGTATTATTTCTTGTGGTATATCGGATGGAAACCCAGACATAAATTCCGTAGCCGATTCCGAATGGACGGTAGTGCGGTCTGTACTTGGGATACAATTCCACGTACCACTTGGAAAAGTGCTCACATGTGTGTTTGTGTCCATATTAGTTATCTTCTTTTGCACCACGTCATAGCATGCTTACTTCAATGCCTAATTGCATCCTTAATTGTCTTTTTGCATTATGTACTTAGTTGAGTCTTTTATTTACGCATGGACATGTAATGGCTATTTATTTATACTTCTGCACGTATAAGTATGATATGTCTATAAAATCACATGTTCGCCATTATTTGATTCGCTTTTGTGTGTGCTTGCGTGGTTAGTGTGTGCTTGTGTTTCCATGAATACAATATGCCAATAAAGTTGTATGTTCGTTGCTACTTTGATTTACTTTCAAGCATGATATCTTAGATGTAAGATATATGCAAATTAAGGTGTAAGTTTTATTTTTTGCGCATATGAACTTAGAAGCATGATACTCTTGGAAATAAGTGTTACTTAAGCTTGATTAAATTATTACACAAATCTTTTCATTACAAGTGACATAAGTAAGGGACCATTCTGAACCCAACGGTTTGAGGTCTTCCCTTGCCAGGGGTGAGTGCGGCCTTAAATCTCATTTTCCCGGTTCACATCGGGTGGCGACTCCATTATTCTCCGGTTTAGTCCCCCGTGGGTACTCCGTACTCCCAACCGGGCCGTGAGCCCGGAACAGCATGCGTCGTCCAGTTTTTGTGTTCCTACAGTCTGGCGACTCCACTGGGGATAGAGAATCGGCCCCGAAATAATGTCTTGTAATATTATGATTTGTGCTTTAATTAACCGTGTCTACTGTGAGTTAAAAGGGGTTCAATCAAAGGCATATTGTTTAGGCTGGGTAATGGCTTGGTGTCTTCCTTCACTCACTACCTTTCTAGAAGGAAAAGCTGTGAAGGCACCTAGATAATCATCTACTTGTAGCCTATTGTGACAGACTAATCTGGAGGACTTGTTGCTTATTCCTGTCACCAAGTGATAAGAGCCTAAGAGGTTTGGGTACTTAAGAGAGCCTAGCTCCACCCTCCCTCTGGGGAATCTGCAACAAGAAATCCATTTGACAGTTAGTCACACACCATAACCCGTTGGCACGTACTGTAAGGTATAGAAAAGGTGCGTTCACTTGGTCGCTCGAACTCTTGAGTGTGGAGACCTAGTTGTGGGTAATCCTTCGCCAGCGAGAGTCTTTGTCTACACTCCCACAAACCCACACGTAAACCGGAATTGTATGGCCTATAGCAACTATTTCCTTGTGCTTGCGGACCATCCTCATTTGGATGCAGTTGGGCTTCTTGTCAGAAATGTGAACTTGTTGGCCCATTTAAACTGGGACGAGTTCGTATCCTATGACAATTGGGCCAAAAGCTTCTGAAATGTTGAAGGGCCACTCTGTAGAAATTATTTATGTATGCTTGTGTTTGGGAACATGGTCGTTTGGATCCATTCGGACCTTTTGTCATGAGGTATGGGCTTGTTGGGCCATTTAAACTGGGGCAAGAACATATCTTATGATGATTGGGCCAAACGCTTCTTAAACGCCAATGGGCCATTATATGTTTGTGTTTAGGAACATTATTATTTGGATACGGTTGGACTTCTTGCCATTAGATGTGAACTTGTTGGGCTATTTAAACTGGGACGAGTTCACTCCTATGACAGTTAGCCCAAAAGCTTCTAAAATGATGATGGGCCGATTTGTGTGAAGATTTTAATGAGTTGATATATTCCTTGTATCGCATGCATCTCATTTATCTCATGCATACATATATCCTGTAGACAATCCCTATGTCTAAAAGGATATCATAGAGTCCCGTTGGGTTAGGGAAGAGTGAAGACTCACCAAAAGACTGGTAACAGATATGAGTACATCCAATAACGAGGTATCCCGGATAGATCAGTTGGAAAATGGTTTCGCCAAGATTACCGAACAGTTGCAAGCATTGACTACCGCCATGGAAAATATGGCTGTACCCCGTGCTGGGGGAAATTTTGAAAAAGTGAGGCGCGAGGAGCCTCCGAATGGGTTGGGGGATGATATCCCCGCTTTTGATGATGACATGGCAGAGTATGCAACAGGCAGAGTGATTGGGTCTCAGGCAGAATTTCAGAAGCTTCGGGATCAGGTTGAGTCAGTTACCCGTAAGATGAAGGGTAAGGACGAAGAATTACTAGACTATGGGGCGATGACCTTTGAGGAACAGTTGCCTGCTCAGTTCAAGATGCCTGATATGGCCAAGTTCAATGGGAATGGGGACCCGAGGGTCCATCTGCGGCAATATGTGTCAGTTATGAGTTCAGTGGGCCTGACACAGCGCCAAGCTCAGAAGATGTTTGGGATGTCACTTGAGGGGCACCCGTAGTGTGGTACCATAACCTTGAGAAAAAAGGTTAAAGAAGATTGGTGGGAATTGGCAGATGCATTTCTGAAACAGTATGTTACAGACTTAGAGATTGATTTGTCACTCCGTGATTTGGATAACACTAAGCAGAAGCCGGAAGAAAGCTTCAAGGAGTATGTGGACCGCTGGAGAAGCCAGCTGCTGAAGATGCAGACAATGCCCTCGGAGAAGGACCAAATAAAGATGATTATTAAGGGTACTAAGCCCTCCATTTATGGCAACTTGAGGAGAATGAACTCCGTGATTACAGATTTTCGACAGTTGAAGGAAACTGTCATGGATATAGAAGAAGAAGAAGCTGAGAACAGAAAGTTCTATGGCCAGAATAAGAGGACTTGTGGGGGGAATTCTGAGACCAAGCCCGCTGCTGCCGAAGTCGCTGCCATCAGAAACAGGCAATTCTCCAACCTGGGTAGACCTTTGTCGAAGGTATTTGAAAAGTTAAAGGGACAAGGACTCTTAAAACCCTTAGAGCCTAAACCACTTCCAGATCCTATACCACCAAACCTTGACCTAAGCCTGTATTGTCACTTCCATCAGAGGAGAGTCCGCGAAACTGACAACTGTACTCGCCTTAGGCATGAAATCCAAAACCTCATTGATGCCCATAAAATACCTGATCTTGAGAAAGAACAACCCAACACACATCATAACCCTCTACCAAATTACCACTATGTCCCCCCACCCACTTACATGATCAACTCCGGCCTGCCCGAAAGCTTTGTCCTCCAAACTCTCAACCACCCAGTTTCTTCCATGAGGATCGAGGATGACAGCAGTGAAGAACCATAGGCCGAGGAAGAAGGCAATGAAACTGTTCTTTCTAGTTTATTTTCTGTATTTTTAATAAAGACATCGACTTCGTCTACTTGTTTGAACCTTTTCCTGAATAATAATAAAGACATCCATTTCGCCTACTTGACATGAGTATGTTTGACAAAAGCATTCAACCATGGTACTGTGATACTCAACGATGTTTAGAACATGGGGAATTCCCGAAAGAAGCAAGCAAAAGATAGGATAGCCATTCGGAAAATGGGGAACGGGGCAGTAAGACTATCCGGTTTGGAGGGGAATGAGTTCACCGAGCCAATCAACATGGATAGATCGAAGCAGTATTTCGCCTAAGGAAGAAAAGGCCGAGCGATCACCAGGAGGACTGGCAGAAGACCTAACCCAACGGAATAGAAAATTCATTCATGCATGCATGCATACACATAACATATTTGCATCTTTTTTGTGTTTGTTCTGTTTTAACAGGTTTCAAAGGAGAAAAGGAGAAAGCTTCAAATGCAAGCCAACCAGAAGCGGCAACAGTACAATGTCAGCAGTTTTCAGGAATGAATCACAGGGTTGAGGCCCATATCGGTATCAGTTTGGGGGCGAGGCCCATACCAGTATCAGTCTGGGGGCGAGGCCCATATCAGTATCAGTTTAGGGGGAGGCCCATATCAATATCAGTTTAGGGCGAGGCCCATATCAGTATCAGTCTGGGGGCGAGGCCCATATCAGTATCAGTCTGGGGCCGAGGCCCATATCAGCAGTATCAGTCTGGGGGCGAGGCCCACATCAGTATCAGTCTTAGGGCGAGGCCCATATCAGTATCAGTCTGGGGGCGAGGCCGATATCAGTATCAGTCTAGGGGCGAGGCCCATATCAGTATCAGTTGGGGGCGAGGCCCACATCAGTAACAGTAGGGCGAGGCCCATATCAGTATCAGTCTGGGGGTGAGGCCCATATCAGTATCAGTTTGGGGCGAGGCCCATATCAGTATCAGTCTGAGGGCGAGGCCCATATCAGTATCAGTTGGGGGCGAGGCCCACATCAGTAATAGTTGGGGCGAGGCCCATATCAGTATCAGTCTGGGGGCGAGGCCCATATCAGTATCAGTTTGGGGTGAGGCACACATCAGTCTCAGATGGGGGTGAGGCCCATATCAGTATCAGTCTGGGGCCAAGGCCCATATCAGTATCAGTTGGGGGTAAGGCTCACATCAGTATCAGTTGGGGGCGAGGCCCAGATCAGTATCAATTGGGGGTGAGGCCCACATCAGTATCAGCTGGAGGCGAGGCCCATATCAGTATCAGTTGGGGGCGAGGCCCACATCAGTATCAGTTTTATTTATCTTTTAGCACAGCATTGCTCTATTCACGCATGTATTATGAAATCCCATATAGTCATCCTTATCTTTGTACGCATCGTAATGAAAAGCACATTTATTCCATTGGTTGCATCATTTACCTTAGTCTTGGCTTAACGTATTACAATTCATATATCCATGTTATGATAGCATTTGAGTATTATTTCTTGTGGTATATCGGATGGAAACCCAGACATAAATTCCGTAGCCGATTCCGAATGGACGGTAGTGCGGTCTGTACTTGGGATACAATTCCACGTACCACTTGGAAAAGTGCTCACATGTGTGTTTGTGTCCATATTAGTTATCTTCTTTTGCACCACGTCATAGCATGCTTACTTCAATGCCTAATTGCATCCTTAATTGTCTTTTTACATTATGTACTTAGTTGACTCTTTTATTTACTCATCGACATGTAATGGCTATTTATTTATGCTTCCGTACGTATAAGTATGATATGTCTATAAAATCACATGTTCGCCATTATTTGATTCGCTTTTGTGTGTGCTTGCGTGGTTAGTGTGTGCTTGTGTTTCCATGAATACAATATGCCAATAAAGTTGTATGTTCGTTGCTACTTTGATTTACTTTCAAGCATGCAATCTTAGATGTAAGATATATGCAAATTAAGGTGTAAGTTTTATTTTTTGCGCATATGAACTTAGAAGCATGATACTCTTGGAAATAAGTGTTACTTAAGCTTGATTAAATTATTTCACAAATCCTTTCATTACAAGTGACATAAGTAAGGGACCATTCTGAACCCAACGGTTTGAGGTCTTCCCTTGCGAGGGGTGATTGCGGCCTTAAATCTCATTTTCCCGGTTCACATCGGGTGGCGACTCCATTATTCTCCGGTTTAGTCCCTCGTGGCTACTCCGTACTCCCAACCGGGCCGCGAGCCCGGAACAGCATGCGTCGTCCAGTTTCTGTGTTCCTACACTTAGTCACTTTTGGAAAATTTTATAGGGTAAGTTAGGAACTAAACTTTTATATTCCACTACTTGTCATCCCCAAACTAATGGGCAAACCGAGGTGGTTAATAGGACTTTGACTCAGTTATTGCGTACTATTTTCATTAAAAACTTAAAAACTTGGGAGGATTGTTTTCCTTTTATTGAATTTGCATATAAATGTAGCATTCATTCTTCTACATCTTATTCACCACTTGAAATTATTTATGATTTTCAGCCTCTAACTCCATTAGATTTGTTACCATTACCTGTTGATGAGCATGCAGGGTTAGATGGAAAATGAAAGCTGATTTGGTAAAATATATACATGAGAAAACAAAAGAGCACATATAGCGAAAGAATGAGCAATATGTTTCCCATGCCAATAAGGGAAGAAAATGTGTGGTATATAAAAACCCGGGTGATTGGGTTTGGGTACACATGTGCAATGAGAGATTTCCTGAATAGCGTAAATCCAAGCTACAACCGAGAGGGGATGGTCCATTTCAAGTCTCGGAATGGATTAATGACAATGCGTACAAGCTGGATTTACAAGGTGAGTATAATATGTCTGTATCATTTAATGTTTCTGACACTTTTTGATGCAGGTACGAATTCGAGATCGAATCATTTTCAATAGGGAGGGAATGACACAAATCCAGCCACTCAAAGAACGTTAGATGTCACGACCAACAATATAGTAGAGCATTTGCAAGTTCCAACAAGGCCAATCACACACCAGAGAGCTAAGAAGATCAGAGATGCAATGACGGGGCTAGTAGAGAAATGCCATGGTCGAGTGTGACAGACAACTCCAGGGCATATTGGCATCACATGAGGGCTTCTATAGAGTGGGTACAAAGCTATTCCACTTGACCCAAGTCATACCAGATTAACGCATTAGTAATTTGGAAGTCAAATACCATTTTGACGAATGAACTTGAATCAAGGCCAACACCAAGTACTCGATTTACACAAGGCTTAATGGGCTTGAGACATATCGTTTGGGCATTATTACATGAGGCCTACGAATTTACACATCGTTTTGGGGTTTTGTGTAAATGAAACAATTTGGTCATGTGTTTGAAAAACTTGCCACGTTTGTTGAATTTTTTGCATTTGTTAACTTTTTGTTTTTTATCATTTAACTTTGGTATGTTTTCCAACCACTTTGTTGACTTTGGTAAGCATTCCAATTACTTACTTGACTTTGGTAAGTTTCTTTTTACTTTTAAGAGTATTTTAATAACTTGTCTTGTACTATATATTGTAACTTGTCTTTTTTTTTTAAATGAAATTAATGATCATTTTCGAAAATTACTTCAAATTTGAAAGCTTGGCTATGGCCAAAATTGCTTAAGGGATGGATTCCCCTTATTTTAAGCAATCTGACTTATCTAAGGCGTGGCAACCTTGGTGGCGTCTCAGTGCTAGCAGAACACTACAAGGAATCATCTTAAGGTTTCTCAAAGACAAATTTTTCGTGGGTCTTCTTTGTGACCTTGGAAGGATTTTGTTCTTACAAAATCAAATTCGCGGTTCTTGGGGTTCTATCCGTTGCGTGGGGTTTGTTTGGCCTAATCATCCAAGTGAGTTCCTCATCAGGACTCTCTTATTTTTGCATCGCTTACACTTAAAAAAAGTGAGAGAGAATTTATTTTATTGTCTTATTTATTACAAATAAAATATAGGGGTGGCAAAACGAATTAACGAATCGAATTTATATCGAATCCTAAACGAATCGAATCAAGATGTGATGGATTCGTATTCGATTCGTTTATTAAACGAATCGAATACGAATATTCGTTTAGTCATAATATTATTCAATAACATAAATTATCATAATTTATTTACATTAATTCTTCATAAATATATACAAATGAAATATGTAATTAATATATTTACTAAAAATAGCTCACCAAATATCAATAATCATATTTTTCTATGGTAATTACCCATAATTTTTCGAATCTTAATTGAAAAATAACAATAACCAGTAAAAGAAAATAATTAAACGAATCATAAACGAATCAATGAGCTTAAATTCGTATTCGATTCGTTTAACAAACGAATCGAATTGACCCATTTATTAAAAAAATCTATTTTTTCAAACATGTATTCGCTTTAAAGCGAATCAAATTAAACGAATAAACGAATCATACCCAAATTGCCACCCCTAGTAAAACATGAGATGGCTGTGCCTTTTTATTTTCAGGACATTCTCATGCGCACAAAATAAAATAATTAATTAAATTATTAACAAAATTCGACTCATTTAAGGGGTGTATTCAATGTAGATTCTATAGGATTATTTTACATTTTAAAAGTTTAGAAGTATTCAATTATGATTTAAAAAAAATTAAAAATCTTGTTGTATTCGATTAGGTTTTTAAAAATTCCATTAAAATATGAAAATATTCAAAATTTCATTAATTTTTAAAGATTTTATTAAAAGCTGGATTTTAAAGTATAAAAAATACTATTGAAATCTCTTATTTACACAAGAGATTCCCCAACTTAATAATAATAATGATAATAAAATATCAAATTGAAGTTTTGATTGTCATGTGTATTAACAAAACAACACGTCTATATTATAAAAATCTAAACATAATCTATATCTTTATATAAATAAAAAATTTATTATGAAATTTGGTAAGAGTTTTGACAAATCGATCTATTTTCTTAAGAATTGTTGGAAATTAATTGTAGTAATAATTTCATTTGGAAATTATTAAGTTAATTATTTGGTGTTGTTAAATAACAACAATTAGTAATAATTTCATCTTGGAAATTATTAAGCTAATTATGTGGTGTTGTTAAATAACAACAATTAGTAATGATTTCATTACTAAGTAAACAACAAGAGTTGTTAATCAAATAATTAAGTAACAACAATTAGTAAAATGTTAAATGGGGAACAAATGGTACACCCATGATGGTAACATTTTTGGAAGGATTAGAAAAGTCATTATGCATCCTAATATTTGATTAATAGTAATCAATGAATGTGACTTGATTTCCTCCTATAAATAAAACCATTTGCTTATTGAGTTAAGCAATCAATTAAGTTTGATTAAGAGGTCTCTACAAGTTTAAGGTATGCAATTGTGTTGTGGTTAGTATAGATTTATTTCAATTAGCATGTAAATAAATCAAGGACTAGTAATACATGTATGGTTAGATCCTAAGAGGACAAACATGTAAATATATTAGGGATTATGTTTCCTAACATTGGTATCAGTAGCTTAAATGCATGTATTCTAGTTGGATTACACAAAAATTGCATGAACATGCATGAAAAATGTTGAAAATGCTTCTGGTTTTTGTTTTTCAAAAATGATTTTCTTCCAACTTTGGGCCGTAATAACTCTGTAGAAAATTGATAATCGCATGTTCAAATATGTTTTGAAAACTAAGTCATGAGATCTTCAATTTGGTATATCATTTGCTTAATTTGGATTAAAATTGAGAAAGATATGGACCCTAGAAGTTGGCTAGATGAATCTGATTTTACCCAGAAAAACACTCCCAGAAGAGCCGTACTACATGTCATCCGGTATTTATAAACTCAGACGACAAGTCGTCCGATTGTTGTACGACAAGTCGTACGCTAAGTGCTCAAAGGGACGACATGTCGTCCATGTATCACCCAACGACAAGTCGGTTACACCTATAATTGCAAACCGACATGTCATACAACCACAGAACTCGCGGACGACATGTCGTCTGCGCGTGTGACTTGGCCGAGGCTGGCCGGCGCGTGAGGGCGCGTGAGGGCGAGTGGGAGCCCGTGGACTACCGTGTATGGCGCGTGGACTACCGTGTTGACCCGTGTGGGTCATATCTGTATCGGTTTGCTTCGGTAATTCCGATCCGTCATGGTTAAATGTCTAATCCTTTTTGCATATTGTATTAATCGATCATGATAAATTTGTTTTATCATATAAACTTTGTGTTTATGATAAATATCTTTGTGATGTTTATTTTAGTCAATGTAACTTTGTGTTTCATTGTATTGATTTTTTCTTGTATTTGTTGCAGAAAAATCATGGCGATTATTCGAAGAATTGCAAAAGTGATTACGACACCCACAGACCGGGAGATGATATCAGACATGTTGATGGAAATGGATAAATATCGAATGAGTGAAAGCGATGATATGATTTCGCATATCATCACTTTCAATAACATGTTACAGAATCTATCTGGGCAGGTAATTGGATAGGACAGCCGAATAGATTCAGATTACTGAGAAACACTCTCCCCAAGATATGGCAAAAACAATTTACTCGTATTTGGATATTAGTAAAACGTGAGGAAAAACACGTTCCTTATAATAAAGCCATTGAGAGGTTAGCGGTTCAGTATCTACGGCATAAGGCAAATAATAATATTTTTCCTTCGATGTCCCTGAAACGTTGTAAGGATCCTAAATTTGCTATAGGTTTTCCATGGCTGTCCAAGATCAATTACGAGTTACCCAAAGAGTTTGAGGATTCGTATCCAAAAACATATATGAGTTGGGACTCTACAACGGGAAAATTATTATTGTAAAAATATAATTTCTTTCATGTTATTTATGTGTGTAATGATGTGTTATTTTACGGCATGTAAATATTGTATTTATATGTTTGAATGTTTCATGTTGATTTTGAATTTATGTAATTAAATCAATGATTGTCATGTACAATGGTCGCATGATTAAGATGTTCTAAGAATTTATGTAATTTTTTAGAAAATGATTTTACATGATTGATTATGTTGATAATATTTTTACATTGGGTAATTGGATGATGATTGGACACATAGTGGCCTTTTGACTCCAACCCCATTGAAGAATTTTATTAAACATAATTCGTTTCATGATAAAATAAATAAAAGTATTAACAATTGTGCATGAATGTCTGTAGAAACTTTGTGTTTTTAATATGGCTTCCGCAACAAAGAACATTATTGCTGAACTCAACAAGGGTGAGAAACTGAATGGCGATAATTATGAAATTTGGAGCATGAAAATCCAATATGTGCTAGAAGAACAAGAGGTTCTTGAAACTTTGAAAATGAGCATGGATGAACCTGAACAGGGCACTACGGCCCAACACAGGCGAGACCGAGAGGCTTATGAGGCCTGGAAGAAAAAGAATTCCATTGCCCGCATTACGTTGCTGAGCAGTATGGATAATGACCTAATGAAAGAGTTCAGGAAATATGACATGGCTAAGGACATGTGGTCCACACTAGCTGAAAATTTGGTAGTACCTCAATAACCAAACTCAGGTCACTGACAATCAAGTTTGACACATACAAGAAACGTCCTGAGTTCACTATGTCAAAACACTTGAGGCAAATGTCAAACATGATTACTGAACTGGCAGATGCTGGACATGTTCTTACAGATGAACAGAAAGTCCAAGCGGTCATTCGTTCTCTTCCAAATAGCTGGGAGCATATGAAAATGCATTTGACCCACAATGAGAGCATCAAAACCTTTGATGATGCCAAACGTCACCTTGAATTAGAAAGCGACCGCCTTGCGGCTGCTAAGTCAAATGCTGAAGTGTATATGACAGAAACTAGCAAACCAGGGGGTTTCAAAAAGAAAAGAAAATTTCATGGTGGTGGGTTCCAGTTCGGAAAAGAACAAAATTCTTCTAAGCCAGAAAAGAAACAGAAAACCAATCAACATGGTAAAGGAAAACGTCCTACCAAAAAGAAAAACATGGCAAAGGTTAATGTTTTAACTGTGGTAAGAAAGGTCATTTTGCTCGTGACTGCACTGAGCCTAAAAAGGTGAATACCTTTCGTGCATATTTAAATGAAATATGTGTTTCAAGTTCAATCTTTCTAACTGAATCTAATCCTTTGTGGACTGTAGACTCAGGAGCCACAGACCATGTAGCGAAGGATAGAGATGCCTTCGTGGAATTTCGACGAATTTCACCTGGGGTGAAGTGGATATATGTTGGCAACAACTCACGGGTTGAAGTCAAAGGCATAGGAACATGCAAGTTAGTCATGCATGGTGGAAAAACTTTACTACTACATGATGTATTGTTTGCTCCACAAATTCGTCGAAATTTAGTTTCTGTGTTGGTTTTGGTTAATTTAGGTTTCAATTTGAACTTCCATAAATTTGGTGTTGATTTGTACTTAGGTACAATACACTATGGTTCTGGTTATTTTCTGGATGGTTTTATTGTATTAAATGTTGAATGTTTTAATCACAATTCCGGTTTTTCGTTTGTTACTTCATCTGTCAGTGATGATAGTGATGTAACTGTGTGGCATGCTAGACTTGGCCACATTGGCCAGCAAAGAATGAACAGATTAGCCAAAGAAGGCTTTCTGGGAAATATTGAGAAGGTAGAATTGTCAACCTGTGAATATTGCTTGGCAGGAAAAACTGCGAGAAAACCATTTGGAAAAGGGACTAGAGCAGAATTTCCATTACAATTAATTCATTCAGATATCTGTGGTCCAATGAATGTCAGGGCAAGGATGGAGCATCTTATTTCATCACATTTATAGATGATTTTACTCGCTTTGGTTATGTCTATTGATTGCTCATAAATCCGAAGCATTAGAATGTTTCAAGAAATTTATGAATTTGACAGAAAATCAATTGGACAAGAAAATTAAAGCACTACGCACTGACCGTGGTCGTGAGTACTTATCTGATCAGTTCAGAGAATTATGTGATGAAAAAGGAATTAGTCGTCAGTTGACTACTCCTGCTACTCCTCAACAAAATGGTGTTGCGGAAAGAAGAAATAGAACTCTTCTTGAGATGGTTAGGTCTATGATGGCACAAGCAAATTTGCCTATAACCTATTGGGGTGATGCATTATTAACTGCCACATATGTACTTAACCGAGTGCCATCTAAATCTGTGTCCACCACACCATATGAGTTATGGACAGGTCGTAAACCAGATATTCACTTTCTAAAACCTTGGGGTTGTGCGGCTTATGTTCATGTGCGTTCTCACGAACATGGAAAGTTAGGCCCAAGAGGAAAAAAGTATCTTCATAAGATATTCTGAACAATCAAAAGTTATGTTTGCATAGGTGAACATGAAAGTGGAGGCGTGACAGAATTTGAATCACGAGATATCACATTTTTAGAAAATGATTTTCCTAAGCAGGGAGAGATAGGTCAAGATTTATCTCTATATGAAACTCAAGATCACATGGATCACATGATTGGTGAACACTCGGGTTTACCTAATTCAAGTGGGAGTGATGAGAGAAATTTGAGAAAACATGATGAATCTGTTTCACATGAATCTCAAAATGATGAATTAGTTTCACACGAGTCTCATTTACGTGATCCGAGTGGGAGTGATGTACATAATCCTAGTGGGAGCAATGTGCACGATCCAAATGGGAATAATATCGAAAGTGAGGAATCAGTTCCACCACTAGAATCCCAATTGCGACGTAGTAATCGTATAGGCATTCCTCGACGTCGTTTCGATATCGAAGGAGAAACCTTTATGATTCTACCTCAAGATGATGAAGAACCTAGAAACATAAGAGAGGCTCTTCAGTGTCCTGCTAAGGAAAAATGGATGAAAGCAATGGAAGAAGAGATGGAGTCAATGAGGTCCAACCAAGTTTGGGAATTGGTTGATCTACCCAAAGGACGTAAAGCTGTTAAGAACAAATGGGTTCTTAAAATAAAGCGTAATGCCGATGGCAATATCGAAAGATATAAAGCACGACTTGTGGCAAAAGGGTATACGCAACAGGAAGGAATTGACTACGAAGAGACTTTTTCACCTGTTGTAAGGTTTACCTCAATTCGCTTGATTCTGGCTATAGTAGCAAGTATGGATCTAGAATTACATCAAATGGATGTAAAGACTGCTTTTCTCAATGGAGAACTTGATGAAGAAATCTACATGGAACAACCAGTAGGTTTCATAAAAGAAAATGAAAAGGAGAAAGTATGTAGACTTTTAAAGTCTATATATGGTCTCAAGCAATCGTCTAGACAATGGTATATACGATTCCACAATACAATCATTTCGAATGATTTCACAATGATAGATGAGGATCATTGTGTGTACACCAAGAGAGATAAAGATAAGTTCATTATCTTATCTTTGTACGTGGATGATATACTTATAGCCGGAAATGATAAGGAGTTTGTAAAACACATTAAAGAATGGTTATCATCTAACTTCGAGATGAAAGATATGGGTGAAGCTGCATATATTCTTGGGGTTAAGATCTCAAGAAATCGTTCAAAGAATTTATTATCTCTTTCACATGAGTCATATATAAAGAAAATTCTTGAACGCTTCCAAATGCAGGCTTGCAAACCCATTGATACTCCTATCACGAAAACTGAAGCTTTAAGTCGTAGATTGTGTCCTGAAACTCCACAGGAAAAGGAACAAATGAAGAAAGTTCCTTATGCAAATGCAGTTGGAAGTTTAATGTACGCAATGTTGTGTACAAGACCTGATATCTGTTTCGCTGTTGGAATGGTAAGTAGATACCAATCCAATCCAGGACTAGCACATTGGAAAGCAGTTAAAAGAATATTTAGGTATCTGAGAGGGACAGCTGATTACTCATTGTGTTATCAAGGAAATGATCTGCAATTGAGAGGCTATACTGATGCTGACTGGGGAGGAGATTTAGATGAAAGAAAATCTACCTCCGGTTTTGTTTTCTTGCTAAACAATGGTGCCATTTCATGGAGCAGTAAGAAACAATCTTGTATAGCCTTATCCACAATGGAGGCTGAATTTGTGGCCTTTTCATCAGCAGTACAAGAGGCTGTGTGGTTGAAAAGGTTCTTGGATCATTTGGGTATGTCAAATGAAGCTTCTGGTCCAGTATTAGTTAACTGTGATAGTGAAGCAGCGATAGCCTACACAAAAGACCCAAAATTCCATTGTAAAACGAAACATATAGATACCAAATATAACTTTGTGAAAGACATAGTTGCACGAGAAGAGGTAAACATGAAGTACATTTCTACGCAAGAAATGGTAGCAGATCCATTGACCAAGCCTGTTCCTAGAGATGTCTTTGTTAGACATGTAAAAACTCAGGGATTGCGTAGATGTTAATGTGCTTACATATTATGATATGTATTTTTTCCCAAATAATGTTTACTAATGTTAATACTCATTGATATTTGTGTTCAATGCTTACATGTTATTATGTTGATACATGTTTAAACAAATATACTATTTGTTAGTATGAGAAGTATGTCGGACAAGTGAATGATTGGCCCTCTCACACGGGCAATCGCCTCCATTACTTTGTGTTAATGGGAGATGAGACAAATTTTTAAGCTAATTATCTGAGTGATAATTTAGAGAGCTCAAGCTTGAAAATTAAGTAATGTATGGGTCACTTTCTCTATGATATGACCTAAGGTGAATAAGTTCGTTTCACCTTACTTGTCTTAATGTCAGTTATGAGTTAGACATTGTGTTTGTCTGAACTATAATCTGTACGGTATTTTATGAGACATGCGCTCCATGGGAAAGGAGAGAATACCGTAGCACATGTTTTCATACCATGTGTACATTTGTGACTATTGAGGGTAATACAAGTAGAGATCTCAGTCTTGATATTGTGTGAGACCCTTGAGATTATTTCAATCTCACATTGTACCCTTTAGACTCTTGTCTGCTTCTTAAAACTTAGATTTGATGATCGCTATCTTGGAGTGTTGCTGAAAGATCATGAGAGATTCGATCTGAAAGAACATCTCTGGAAAAGCGAATTGAATCAAAGTTGAGAGATTCGAGAAATGAGAAAGATCATTATATGAGTAATATCACATTAGCTTGTATTCACTGGTCGACCAATTATGTTATTCTATGTGATCAAACATGATTGTGAATACAAAATAAATATTACATTCGAAAAGAGATCGAGAGAGATTTAATGTGATAAATGATCGAGGATACTGCATACATAATCCACTATGGTTCTATCCATTTTTCGAGCAGCTATATATTCCTAACAGATGTATAGCAAGTGAGCTCTCGAAGTATGCTGGTCGCACGGCACAATTGCAAAGTATGAATTATTCTTGTAGAGATAATAAAAATTGTTGATCCCATCATGTGTGAGTGGGAGATGTTGGAAATTATTGTAGTATAATTTCATTTGGAAATTATTAAGTTAATTATTTGGTGTTGTTAAATAACAACAATTAGTAATAATTTCATGTTGGAAATTATTAAGCTAATTATGTGGTGTTGTTAATAACAACAATTAGTAATGATTTCATTACTAAGTAAAAAACACAAGAGTTGTTAATCAAATAATTAAGTAACAACAAGAGTTGTTAAGTAACAACAATTAGTAAAATGTTAAATGGGGAACAAATGGTACACCCATGATGGTAACATTTTTGGAAGGATTAGAAAAGGTCATTATGCATCCTAATTATTTGATTAATAGTAATCAATGAATAGTGACTTGATTTCCTCCTATAAATAAGACCATTTGCTTATTGAGTTAAGCAATCAATTAAGTTTGATTAAGAGGTCTCTACAAGTTTAAGGTATGCAATTGTGTTGTGGTTAATATAGATTTATTTCAATTAGCATGTAAATAAATCAAGGACTAGTAATACATGTATGGTTAGATCCTAAGAGGACAAACATGTAAATATATTAGGGATTATGTTTCCTAACAAGAATCAATATATGTTTTTCCCGATTTTTTTTTGTTTTCTTTTCATTTTTATTTCCCGACTTTATTTTTAGTATACTGACTAAGATTTTTCACTTAAAAACCAAACTTTGTGGTTTTAGAACTTTCATTATTAGAGTGATAAAAGATAATTTACAGTAGAAATCATTTTTATTACATTCCATTTCTTTTATATATTTTTTATTATTAAAATAATACTTATACTTGTTAAAATGTGATGAAATATTGATAATACAATTCTTTAAAATTTATGAGAGTTTGGATGAAATTAGACAATTCATGAATTCAGTAAAATCTATTATAATAAAAATATGACAAAATCAATTAAAATCTTAATTTGATCAATATAGCTTACAGAGAATATTAGCAGATTTAATTAATAAAAAATTAATAATATATTTGAATTTGGTAAAAAAAAAATTACATTAAAATATAAATTAGAAATAAAAATTAAAATATAAGTTAACATAATAAAATAATCTCATGTTTAATATAACCGAGTTTACTTGCCCAAATTACGAAAAATTATATTATGTTTCAGGTGTATATGTCATCTATCTCGCAATAGTTGGATCCCACAATTATGTGGGACCTAACTGGTGTGAGAGAAATCACATATACACATGAAATGATATACTATCTCCCAAACTACACCAAACACAGAGGGGTGGTGCTGTACGCGCGTGGGAAGTAGTGCGTCACAAAACACAAAGCACTGACTGAAGTGAATTCTGTGGGTTTTTTTTTTTTTTCCTTCCAGAATCAGAATCAGAATCCGAATCATTCAAAACCCTAGAGTGATAATTACACCAAAATTATATCAAATCAGAGCCTCAAAGACACAACTGCATACTCTCTCACAATTCCAAGTTAGTTTCTGCGCTCAGCTACAATCCTGCGTAGGTCAGCATATAGTTCATTTCAGTTTCGTTTTCAAATTCAATTCATGCATTTTGTCATAATTTACTAAAATAGGGAAAAATTCATATAATCTTATAAAGTCGACTCTGAGATCACATTTAAGCTAATTCCAGTATTATTATTTCTTTATAATTTATGCATTATCATTTATTCGCTTTGAGACTGTTTGTTTACGGATTTGCTGAGCTTTTCTTCATATTCCAGCTCATTTCAGTGTTTTTCTTCATACCCAAAACAAAAAAATGCAAGCTTTTGTTTTTTTATCTTATTATTTATTTATGAAATTATAATTGCTCATTTGGGTATTTGTTAGTTTATTTGTTTTTAACTGCATTCAATGTTTTTTTTTTTTTTTTTTAAAATTAAAAAAAAAAAAAAAAAAAAAAAAAAAAATAGAGTTGTTATTTAGCTCACTGTAAATGTAGATATTAGTTAGTTGGGTATTAGGAAGGAGATTTTAGTCCGTGCATGTATGAATGTCTAATGTCTGTTGACTTTTTTCTTTTTTCTTTTTTGGGAATTTATTTTGGCATTTCTAGATTATATGGTTCAGAAAGATGGTTTGGTTTCTTTGAATTAAATACCAAAATCATTTTATTCATGTGATTTACTGGAGTTATTCTACAATGCTATTATACAACTTGGGTAACATAAGCCCAAAACGTAAGTCCAAATGTTCTGTCTTTGTTTAAAAAAATAAAGAATTGTTTGTTATTTATTCTTTTGCCGGGTAAGAAGTGAGATCCGTGAATGATCATCCCATATTGTGATGTTTGTGGTAATATTTCTTCCATGCTTATACAAATGGGGTTTTTGTTTTTTTCCCTAATGATTGTTTAATTTATTCACTAATGAATTTTTTTGTTTGCATTAATCATACGTTTCCTCCAGTACATAAATATTTTTCTTGGATGGTTTAGATAGCTGTTACGTAGTAGAATTCCATGTATATTCTAATGAATTCTATGTTATGTTGTACTTCTGATTGCAATCTCTTCCATTAATGAATCACTCGATTGAATGTTTTTAGTACTTCTTTTTGGAGCTTGTGTTAAATTGTTGCCTTTGTTGTTTCTTCACCTGAAATTTTGGCTAATGGGTTCATCTAGGCTCTCTGTGCTCAGAACTCACTTCTCAACTATATTCTAATTCAAATACCATCTGAGATTCAATGGGAAGTTCAGTGGATCACAGCTCAGAAGAGGATTCAGAAATAAGTGAATCTGAAATGGACGAATATGAAGGTAAATCTTATAAAAAATTAAAGAGTGGAAACACCCATGTGAAAATCTCAGATGAAGCCTTCACTTGTCCCTACTGTCCCAAGAAAAGAAAACAAGATTACCTTTATAAGGATCTCCTTCAACATGCTTCTGGGGTGGGAAATAGTACTTCAAACAAAAGAAGTGCAAAAGAAAAGGCAAATCATCTAGCTCTGGCGAAATACTTGGAGAAAGATCTACGAGACGTAGGCAGTCCTTCAAAACCTGGGAAGGAAGGTGATCCTCTGAGTGGTTGTAGCCGTGATGAGAAGTTTGTGTGGCCTTGGACAGGCATTGTGGTCAATATTCCTACTACAAGGGCACAAGATGGGCGATCTGTAGGAGAAAGTGGATCCAAGCTGAGGGATGAATTTATTAGGAGAGGGTTCAACCCTACAAGAGTTCATCCCTTGTGGAATTTTCGTGGCCATTCAGGATGTGCGATTGTTGAATTCCACAAAGATTGGCCTGGTCTACACAATGCTATGTCCTTTGAGAAAGCTTATGAGGCAGATCATCATGGCAGAAGAGATTGGTATGTTACTAATCAAGAAAAATCTGGTCTTTATGCGTGGGTTGCCCGTTCTGATGACTACAATTCAAAAAATATCATTGGAGATCACTTGCGCAAGATTGGAGACCTTAAAACCATTTCTGAGATGATGGAGGAAGAAGCTCGAAAGCAGAATCTACTTGTATCTAATCTGACAAACACGATTGAGGTCAAGGACAAGCATTTGGAAGAGATGAAGGAAAGATTCACCGAGACTTCGAACTCTGTTGAAAAGTTAATGGAAGAGAAAGATAGGCTTCTTCAGTCATATAATGAAGGTGGGTTTCATGGAATTTAATAATTATCTAGAACTAAATCATGAAAATCCTATGATGTTGAGTAAATTGTCATTTTGGCCATTCTGTTGATAATGTCGTATAATCTTTGATTGCTAGGAGGAATATCTGAGATCTTTTTCTTTTCAATGTTACATTTACCTGTTTTTTATGATACCATGAATTCATGATACCATTCACTTATGCCATTTTTTTTATTAATTCTAAGAGATAAAGAAAATACAACTTAGCGCACGAGACCACTTTCAGAGGATTTTTACTGACCATGAAAAGCTTAAGTTGCAACTGGAGTCTCAGAAAAAAGAGCTCGAGGTACGTGGGGAGGAACTGGAAAAGCGAGAGACACGGAATGAAAATGATAGAAAAATTCTTGCTGAGGAGATTGAGAAGGTACTGATTTTAGTACTTGAGTTTTTCTATTTTGGTTTTATATTTCTTTCGAGAAAATGCTAATGGTTTGGCTGTAAACAAATTTTATTGCACTTTTAGAATGCCACGAGAAACAATTCGCTTCAGTTGGCTGCATTGGTACAAGAGAAGGCTGATGAAAATGTTAGGAATCTAGCCGAAGATCAAAAGGTTTGTCCTCCTTAAATGTTCTGGTTATAACCACAATGCATCCATATCAATTACCCAAAACCTGACAATAAATGACTATCATTGCAACTTTTAATCTCATACAGAAGCAGAAGGAAGACCTTCATAACAGAATAATTCAACTGGAAAAGAAACTGGATGCAAAACAAGCACTGGAACTGGAAATTGAGCGACTGAAGGGGTCATTAAATGTGATGAAGCATATGGGAGATGATGGTGATATAGAGGTTCTGCAAAAGATGGAAACAGTGCTTAAAGATTTAAGAGAAAAGGAAGGAGAACTCGATGATTTAGAAGCATTGAACCAGACTCTAATCATAAGAGAACGCAAAAGTAATGATGAGCTGCAAGACGCTCGTAAAGAATTGATTAATGTGAGTGTTTCTTCTTCCATTAGTCTAGATACCTACTCCAGCAATTAACAGGATGATATCCAATTAGATGGTTTCCATAGTCTTGGAAAACATAGGAATTGAAAGAATCTATAATTTAGTATCTGTATTTCTGAATTTATTTCGCTTACCTGAACTGATCTTTCAAAGTATTGCAGGTGATAGATCTGAAATGAAGAAATGAATTTAAATAGATTGGCACACAGTATCTGTTTTTTGTGCTATTAGTTAATTATCTATAATTGATAGTAGAAATATGTGAGTTGACTCGGCCACTCATGAGTGGATGAGAAAATTGGAAAACTCTGGGTTCTAAATTGGGATTATGTGAGAAGGATGTGCACTGTTGGAAATTTATGTAATTGCCTTCTATGGGGAACGATGAGGAACCCATTGTTCATCATTTTTAATGATTTTGTCAATGCTTGTTTAAGGCTAATTATTGCTTCCATTTAATTCTGCTCATAACCCTCGCTACAGATTTCTCTAACTTGTGAGGAAATACTAATCCACTCTTTCCATAGGCATTGAAAGAATTATCAGGTCGTGCCCATATTGGTCTTAAGAGAATGGGAGAACTTGACAGTGAGCCATTTCTTGAAGTAATGAAACGAAAGTACAATGAGGAAGAAGCAGAAGAGAGAGCTTCAGAGTTGTGCTCATTGTGGGAGGAGTATCTTAAGGATCCAGATTGGCATCCTTTCAAAGTTATTACAGCTGAAGGGAAACATAAGGTGTGCATTTCATTGATCTCATAAGTCTTGCTCTGTGGAGTTCCCCTTTATTTGATTTTGTCCCTGTTCTGCAGCAAGTGGTTTTTCTACATGTTCTTATATAGTTGGCTGATTATAGCTCCGGAATGCTAGAATTATTTTCCAAGCATATTAGGAAAGTTTTATTGATTTCCGTGCTGTACTTTATTTTGCATGCATTTGAAAAGGGATGCAACTGTGACTCTGTAAGAGTACTTTCATCATAGTTCTAAAGTGTTAGTGATCTTTCTTTCTCTCTCACTGTGTTCCATGAATTTTCAACAACATACACGAAAGCATTTGTGCTGCACTGCTCTCTGTATATTTTTGCAATGATGATAGTTAAAAATTGTCACTTGTTTCAAAAAGTCAGCATTTGGACTTTGTTATGGCTGTGCATTTCATGTGTTGGCATGGACATTGTCTGCTCAAATGTATTTGTGTTTGCATGTCCATGTCGTAGATGAAGGTCGTGCCTAGTGCGATGGTCAAGTGTTAACTTGCTATCCGCTTGTTCATGGATTTGACCCTAGAAACTGGCTCTATGTGGAAAAAAAAAATGGGGTAAGGCTGTGTACTGTATCCATGTCTATGGAAATCTGTGGTTTTGAAACAAAATTTATAAGGACTGCTCCAGAGTTTCCTGTGAATTTTACGAGAAAAATATTTAATTGTAGTTGTATTTTAATTGCTTTACATGATTTTTCTTGTCAAACACTGGAAGCTCCTCATTACTTTCCTTCCCTTTAAATAGGTAATAGCTTTCATAATCTGTTTTACTCTTCTCAGGAAATTATAAATGAAGAAGATGAAAAATTGAATGGTCTGAAGAAAGACATGGGTGAAGAAGTGTACAATGCGGTGACTAAAGCTTTAGTGGAGATCAATGAATACAATCCAAGTGGGAGGTATATAACTTCAGAGTTGTGGAATTATAAAGAAGGGAGAAAGGCTACACTACAAGAAGGAGTTTCATTTTTAATGAAACAATGGAAATTGTTAATTCACCGCAAGGGAGGCGGCATCCCTTGAAGGTTAGCATGTTTCATTTTAAGAATTACACACTACATGTGACAAATAAAAAGCTTACTAATTTAACATTCTTGCTTTGGTTATAGGAGATGATTTTTTTTCATTTGCTCGAAACGGAAACTGGGGAAGCATGGTGAAAGCCCCATCGACCGGGGTCGTGTATCGTATACCAGGATATCTTTAAATAAACTGCATTCATGTTTAGCATGTTGCTCTGAACCATCTGACTGTAACTTTAATAAATTTATTTTTCCTTGGCTGAATGTTAATCCAAAAACTGTTTAAAGTTTGGATAATGAAGCAAGGATTCGTGTGTTGTGATCGCCTACAAGATTCTCATTTTATGCTGCTTGATGCTTATTGTGGAATTACTAGCTTGAGTTTGATAACATGAAAAATCTTGGAGGGGCAGTAATAATCTGTACTTCTTTAAGTACCATTTTGTCTATCCTTTATTTGACGAATTTGAAGAAGCAATTCATGTTGAAACAATGTGCCAAAATAAGAAAAATATCACCGTTCATCACGAAGTTAAAAAAAAGTGAAACTGGGTTGAATCACGGATTGAATCGTTCTCTTTAAGATGTTTTGCGGTTCTGCCCAGAATGTGTCCTAGCAGTAATTTGGCCCCGACGTCCCATAGATAAAACAAGTCCAGAAAATCTCTGTCTCAATCGGTTTAGCACAAAAATGATTAATATGCTCACACTCAAAATAATTTCCTCAAAATTTCAAGTATACAAGAATAGCAACAGAGGGAGAATTGTAAGAGAGAATTTTTCAAGTTGTGTATTTGCAAATGAGAAAACAGTCTTTTTATATAGAGGAACTTTTCCAATGTTTTTGTTGCAATTAAATTTATGAAATAATGGGCAAACGTATTTCTTTAAGAAAATTAATTTTATAAATGTTGCACATTAAACACCAAAACGTTTTATAATTAAATTGCTGACAAAAAAAAGTTACAATTTTGATTTTTGAAATACTTTAATTCAAAATATTTTATATATATATATATATATTAAACGAATTTTCTCCAAAAATATATACAGCACCCACACCCAATCTGACCGACAGACGGTGGCGGCGCGTGGGCGTGCGTGTGTGGTGAACCACTATTAGCCTAACTCCTCACCCTTCCACAAAAGTGGGTACCCCTTTGGGGCCCAAACCTAATTCACAACATAACACCTTATAAACAATAAATTGACATAGTAATTTTTCATTATGAGAGGAGATTTCAAAACAAACTTGTAACTCATTAGTAAATGGTGAATTTTGTAACAACTTTCTATATTCAAAATAAACTTGTAACTCCCCATTTAAAATTCATATACACAACAATCCGCCACTTGAATTTTAATAAAACATTTTCGTCGAGCAATTTAACATAAGATCATGCATAAATAAATGTGTCTATCGACTTGAACCTTTACATAGTGTCGACGATTCAGATTATACTAGAGTAACTCATAGTTTTAAACTATATCCCTGATAACGTTACACACAGAGACCTTTCAGGGTGAAGTCAAAAGCCCGTGCATTACGGTTGTGCACGTATATCACAGTATAGTGAATGCTTTAGAACTTTTGCCCAAAATTTCATAAGAAGCGGCCACACTTCTACATGCACATATGTGTGTCTATCAAAAGTACTCATGTAGCTAGATATTCTAGTACTCTACTCTACATAAAGTATAGAACACATTAAGAGTTAAATAACTCATCCTTACATCGCTTCAGGATATTACACTCTCAAAATGGAACTCATCGATTATTAGCATGATTCAACTCTCATTACTTTATGACTTGTTATTACCCATTGAACCTATTTCTTTGGATCTCCAGTCTATAGGTCGGGTTACCATCACAAGTATTTTAATTATTTAATGGCAGTAGTCCCATTCTCTTTGAAGTATTGAATATCTTCTCTCTTACTAAACCTTTTGTCAAAGGGTCAACTAGGTTATCATCAGTCCGTACATGATCCACTCTTACAGCTGTAGTAGAGAGATATTATCTAATTGTGCTGTGTGTACGACATATTTTTCGTCTCTTACCATTATAATAACGGTTCTGAATCTTTACAATAATCGCGGTACTATCACAATAGATCAAGATAGCCGGTATCGGTCTCTCTCATAAAGGGGTATCTGATAAAAAGCTTCTTAACCAAGTTGTTTCTTCATTAGAAGATACCAGTGTAATCATCTCAGACTCTATAGTGAATTGAGCTAAGATGGTCTGTTTCTTGGATTTCCAAGAGACAGCTCCACCAGCTATGCTGAAAATATATTCACTAGTAGTCTTAGAATCATCTGAAATGGTGTTCCAATCAGCGTCGCTATATCCTTCAAGGACAGCGAGAAACCTCTGATAGTGTAATCATAGGTTTATGGTCCTTTTCAGGTACCTCATAACCCTTTCAATAGCATGACAATGCTCCATACTAGGTCTACTAGTAAATCTGCATAATAATCCTACGACATATGCAATGTTAGGTCTAGTGCAATCAGTAGCATATCGAAGACTACCAATGATGCTCGCATACTCAATTTGTCTAACACCGTCACCGGTGTTCTTGAACAACTTTACACTATGATCATAAGGTGTACATGAAGGTTTACAGTCAAAGTAATTATATTTCCTCAAGATTTTCTCGATGTAATGCGATTGATCTAAGGAAATTCCCTTTTCTGACCTAGTAATTTTAATTCCTAAAATTACAGTTGCTTCACCTAAGTCTTTCATATCAAAATTAGCACAAAGCATAGATTTAACATCATTCATAATATGGATATTGGTACCAAAAATAAGCATATCATCCACATACAAGCATATAATAGAACAAATCTCATTTTTCTTATTTATAATATATACACTTATCGCTTTCATTTACTTTGAATCAATTTGCTAAAACTAGGTTATCAATTTTCTCATACCATTGTTTAGGTGCATGTTTTTGTAGGGGTTTTAGGGGCTAAATCCGGTAACGCAGCGGAAGCGGTGGAAAATCAAATTTTCCAATTTCAAAACTTTTTCTTGGATTAATTAAATAAACATATTTATTTAATTATCCAATAATCAAATTATGAAATAAAATTCAATAAATCATATTTAAGTGAATTTACCGAATTGCCCTTACACTTGGTATTTTGTCCATTTTAGTCCGAAATTGATCAAATCAATTTTGAATGATTCTAAATCATTTCTAAGATGAACTTAGCATGTTCAAAACACCAAAAGCAACAAAATCCCCAAAATTCATCCATTTGGCCGAGAGCCTCACAAGGGTGCCAAATTGTGCACTTTGTCATTTCATGCTTCAAAACACATCAAGATGTAATCCAATCAACATGAAACTTTATATGCATCATATACACATCCTTATACACAACATAAATGAAAAGTCCCAAATTTGGATGAGGTCTTAAACCCTAATTTTTTAAATTCTTCAAAATGAACAAATTAGACCAAATAGTTTAAATCAATTACTTTAATCATCATTCTTCCATCCAATCAAAGTCTCAACACAATGAAACAACTCAAGATCAAATCTAGGTCATCTAAGTGTGGGTCAACAACTCTAGATTAGCAACAAGGTTTCCAAAACCATAAAAGAATACTTATAACTACAATAGTCATAAGCTTCCTTCATCATACATGCTCACACTTTTCAACAAAACTTCCATCATCAAAAACACAAAGAATAAAGAAAAATAACATAAGAACATCACAAGATGTAGCCTAGATCCTAAGAACATTTTCCTTTCTAATAGTAAGTTGAAGAAACTTACTAAAATCCAAGCTTTCTTTGTTTTTAACTTTCTTCCTCACAAGCTTTCTTTGTTTCCTTTAATGGAGTTTCTTTGTAAAGTGTATTAGGTTTTCAAATGTAAATGAATGAAAACAATATATACTTATTGAAAAATAAGCCCTTGGCCGAAAATCAATAAACATATACAACAAAATTAATTTCAATTTCATTTGACATTTCATTTGGTCAAGTTGATTAAATATCTAAAAACACCTTTAAAGATATTTTAATAAAGTCAACAAAGGCAACTTAATCATTTTAAATCAAATATCCAAAGTTAAGATATTTATATTTTAATTAATTTAATCATTTAACAATAAATAATTATTAATTAATTAAATACAAATATATATTAAATATATGTATTATATTTACATTAAATATCAAATACATATATTCATTTAGGATATTAGTCAAATATCTCAATTTGACTATTAATTAATGTGTATTTAAATTAATCAAGTATTAAATGTAAATACACAATAATTAATCAAATGACTATCAGGTCCCTTTAGCATGTATCTTGCGTTTAACCTTTAAACAACTTTATAAATAATCAATATTATTTATAAATGTTGCTCTAGTGCCCTACGAGTATGTTTCATTATTGAGACTCTCTAGATTCAGGTATATCCGTCACAAAATCTAATTTCATGTCCATAATTTATCCACCCGTAAATTATGACGATCACATATATTCTCGCTGAATCATACAGGTCGAGGTCATGGCAAATGTATATAATTCCTCCGTCACAGGTATCCGGATAAATCCCAGAGATATAGATGTAAACGTCAAATCTCTATGAGGATTATCCAGTCGACTATTCTATTAGCAATCTCAAAAAGAATGTTTAGAACTAGCTTCTAAACTATACCATGGGCCCATGGTTTTATCTGATTGCTAATCATATGGACTACCTATGCTCTGGTACACAGAATTGACGGATCCTATCTTGATACACATAGGACACCCTGAGGATCTATCTACACCTAACGAATAGACGGAGGTCTGATCTAAATAGATCGGTGACGTGACTGCCATCTAAGTGTAGAAGATGTCTCATGTGCCCACAATGGCATCTCAAGTCTAAGAATCACAAGTGCTACTCAACCCGAGAAGATTCTTATTGACGTTGGTATACCATCCATTAAGAATCTTCGGTGAGTCGTTCAGTGTTTATCCGCTATAAAAACCCACACGTCTATATTAGTCTCCAAGACTAATGGTTCATTGAGAAACCATTGGAATCATATATTCCAGTATACGACATGTACCAGTCTCAACGGGTTTACTTTACTGACCAAATAGTGTAAACCTTGACCAGGAACTGTCTGAGAATGACAACGTCATGATATTACTCAATGTCAGTTGCGACGCTTTTGCAACAGTACCATGACTAATCATTCTAAGGTCATTATGTCTTTACCATATAAAAAGATAGATTATATTATAAAAACTGCATATATTATTTATAATAATAATGTTTTACAGAAGTATTCAAAAGAAATACAACCGGGAATTGGCGCTCTGAGCACCAACCCCAACAAAATCTCCCACTTGCTCTAGTGCCAATAACGATTGTATCTAATACCCATCGAATCCACGTGTTTATCAAACAACTTCAGAGGTATGGCCTTCGTCAGCGGGTCTGCTACATTATCTTCACTCGGTACCTTGAACACGACAATATCCCCTCGCGACACAATCTCTCGAATGATGTGGTACTTGCGTTCCACATGCTTCGACTTCTGATGCGCCATCGGTTCCTTTGCTTGCGCAATGGCTCTAGTATTATCACAGTATAACGGAATCCTATTCTCGATACTTGGGATAACTCCCAATTATGTGATAAAGTTCTTTATCCACACAGCCTCTTTTGCAGCTTCATAAGCTGCAATGTATTTCGCCTCAATGGTGGAATCTGCTGTTGATCCCTGTTTGGAACTCTTCCAACAAAATGCACCTCCGTTAAGGGTAAACACGAATCCAGATGTAGACTTTCTATCATCAGGATTCGATTGGAAATCAGAATTCGTATACCCGTTAACTTGCAGTTCGTTTCCTCCATAAATTATTAACTTATCCTTAGTACCTTTAAGATACTTGAGGATATGTTTAATGGCCATCCAATGGTCATTACCTGGATTGGACTGATATCGACTAGTTACGCTAACAGCGAAACTGATATCAGGCCTCGTACATAACATGGCATACATTATGCTACCCAAACACGAAACATAAGGTTGGTTAGACATTCTAACCTTCTCATCTTCTGTTTGTGGACACATCTTCTTTGAAAGATGAATCCCATGTCTGAACGGTATGTTTGATGTCTTACAGTTACCAAAACTATACCGTTCCAAGATCTTATCTATGTACGTTGATTGGGATAACCCAATCAGCCTCCTTTGTCTATCTCTATAGAGTTTTATCCCTAAAACATAGGAAGCTTCTCCTAGGTCCTTCATGGAGAAATTCTTACAGAGGTATGCTTTGACGCTTTGTAACATACCTAACTCATTCCCAATGATTAGGATGTCATCAACATATAGGACTAAAAATACGACCATGCTCCCATTGGCCTTCTGATACACACAGGATTCTTCTGAATTCTTGAGAAAACCAGACGATCTAATAATCTCGTCGAATCGAAGATTCCAACTTCGTGAAGCTTGTTTACGTCCATAAATGGACTTCTTAAGCTTACATACCATGCCCGGGTTTTCGCTGGACGCAAAACCTTCCGGCCGTTCCATATAGATGTCTTCATCAAGAAATCCATTTAGAAAAGCCGTTTTGACATCCATTTGCCAAATCTCGTAGTCATGATACGCAGCTATAGAAAGTAAAATCCGAATAGACTTAAGCATTTCTACCGGCGAAAATGTTTCATCGTAGTCGACGCCACGTCGCTGCGTGTAACCTTTTGCTACCAGTCGGGCCTTGTAAGTTTCAACCTTACCTTCAGGCCCGCGCTTCCTCTTGTAAACCCATTTACAACCGATAGGAACAATTCCTTCGGGAAGCGGAACCAAGTCCCAAACTTGATTCTCATGCATTGAGTCTATCTCGGATTTCATGGCACTTTGCCATTTCACGGAGTCGATGTCCAACATCGATTCTCTATAGGTGAAAGGATCTGTCTCTTCAACTAAGAGAACATCCAGACTCTTTTCTTGTATCAAATACAAGCGTTCAGGAGGTCTAGATACCCTTTCCGACCTACAGAGTGTATGTGTTGAAGTTCCTTCATCTACTTGAACTTCAGGTTCCTCCGTTGGTTCGTTGTTTTTAGGTTGGACTTCATCAAGCTCAACCTGTCTATGATTACCACCTTCTGAAAAAAAATTCTACTTCTAGAAATTTTGCGAAGCGAGCTACGAACACATTTCGATGCTCGGTATCATAGAACAGATATCCCCTCGTATTCGAAGATATCCGACAAACCTAAACTTTTTCCCTCGAGGCGAAAACTTATCTTGCTGAGTCACCCTGACATAGGCAGGACAACCCCAAACCTTAATATAATTAAGATTTGGTCTCCTACCGAACCATATCTGATACGGAGTCGTAGGAACAGCTTTTGAAGGAATCTTGTTCAAAAGATGTGCAGCTGTTAAAAGAGAGTGGCCCCATAAATAATAGGGCAAATCTGTGAAACTCAACATTGATCGGACCATATCCAATAAAGTCCGATTTCTCCTCTCAGACACTCCATTGTGCCGTGGAGTACCTGGAGGAGTATATTGAGCGAGAATCCCATTCTCCTTCATATAATCCATGAACTCACCACTCATATATTCGCCGCCTCGATCAGATCGAAGGCATTTAATATATTTACCAATTTGTTTTTCTACTTCATTTCGGAACTCTTTGAACTTTTCAAAGGTTTCCGATTTATGTCGCATCAAATAGACATAACCGTACTGTGATAGATCATCGGTAAAGGTAACGAAGTACGAATAACCACTGTGAGCAGTCTGACTTAGTGGACCACACACATCAGAATGTACGAGTTCCAGTAAGTTAGTGGCGCGGTGTCCAACACCAGAAAATGGGGCTTTGGTCATCTTACCCTGAATACAGGATTCACAAGTTGGATAGGATTCAATGGTAAGATCTGGTATCAAACCATTCCTAACCAATTGGGTAAGGCGTTAACGCTAATGTGACCAAGCCGCATATGCCAAAGTTCAGTATCATTAATTACAGGTAAACTACGTTATTAACTCCAGTATTTAAAATATCTTTTGAAGTTTGCAATGTATAATGACCATGCTGGTTTGGACAACTAAGGATCTGAATATTATTTCTATCATATAAATATAAAGAACTGTTCTTAATATTAATACAAAAGCCTTCTGTATCCAATACAAAAAGTGATATAATATTAGCTACACATCCTGGTACAAAATGACATTCATTTAACAAAAGTGTCCCATTCGGCAATGAGATCTCGCATACTCCCACTGCAACTACATCCAAAGAGTCTCCACTCCCGAATCGCAACAGCATCTCCCCGGGCTTCAGCCTTCTACTTTCCTTCAGCACCTGCAACGAATTGCAAATGTGAATGGGACAAGCATAATCTAAAATCCAGTTGGATGTAACAGCTTCACAAGCCAAAGATAAATCAATAACTGGAAAAATAAATGTACCTGATTTAGATGCTCTATCTCTCCTCACCTGGGCGATGTAATCATGACAGTTACTTTTCCAATGCTCGACTTTGCCGCAGTGGTGGCATTTGTCTTCAGAAGCCCTCTTGGGCTTAGCAATCTTCGCCTATTGTTGAGGACCAAAAGCCTTCTTCTTCTTTCCTTTCTTCTTCTTTCCCTTGGACCATCCTTGGGAAGAAGCAGAAAGAGAAGTAGATCTATGAGGGCGAGTCGGTACTCCCTTCTTAAGGTCCTCTTCTGCCGTGAGCAACATCCTATGTAGCTCCTGGTAGGTACAGACAGTCCCATTCATGTTGAAGTACATCACGAACTGGTGATATGAAGCTGGTAGCGAACCAAGAATGACACTCCTACAGAGAATGTCATTCAAGATGAGATTATGTTGCCTCAATTGATCGATCAAATCGATCATCTGAAGAACATATGGGCTAACATCTTGCCCCTCATCCAGACGTGCATGGAACAGTTCCATTACGACTTTTTGAACAATCACTTGTTCTTGGTTCTCAAACGATTGTCTCAATAGCGTCATCATACTATACGAATCTAGCATACCATAGTATTGTTTCTTGAGTTTCAGAGACAGTGAACTAAGGACGTATGATTTAACCCTTAAATCATCAGCCTTTTAAGTTTCAAAAACTTGGCGTTCCTCCTCTGAAGCGTCCGCACCCACAGCAAGGGGCAACAGACCTTCAAGAACATATCCCAGCTTTTCGGAATCGAGGACAATCCTCAAATCCAATTCCCAGTCGGCGAAGTTCTCAGCGCCTTTCAGTTTGTTCGCATCAAGCATACGCTCAAACTGATTTGTGGATTGTGCCGCCATCGCCAATCTATCATAAAGAATCACGAAAAACGATAAGCAGAAATAAGCAGTTTCATATAATATCAAAAGCATAAACTAGATCATGGATTTTAATCTAAAAATGCCCCTCCCACTAAATCATGCAATACTGTAATCCTCAAACAGAATACAAAGATTTAATAATTAAATTAAATACAAATAGTGAAAAGTGGATCCCGTGAATATATTTCAGCTCACAGCAGAGGCACGGTCTCGCCTACGTATATTCATCAGGTAGACAACTCATTTGTCAATCACTCAATAGTGACTTATGGGTTTCCGGTCCTGGTCGTTTCTCGTTGTCGCTGCGAAGGCAGGCCCACAAGGAGACGTACCAAGGTTAAACTCGTCAATGATAAACTTAAGTTACTTACGTAATCCTGACAGCTAGTGCACGTTCAGAATTCCGCTTTCGCTTGAATTTATCAAGTATCTAATATACATCCGGTATAAATAAATCCATATCAGCTACACCCTCACAGCAGAGGCACGGTCTCGGATGTAGTCACAGAGAAGTATTAATAAACCGTATTGACAAGACGGACCTCATAACATGCATCAAATACATAATTACATTAAAACCTTATTAATCAGGGATTTTCCGCTAAGTGTCATACACCCTAAATCTAATCAAATTAGTTTCTAATAAGCATGCATAAAGTCAAGAAAACATGATTAAACATTGATTTAATTAAAGCTAATCATTTTAGGGGGCCTAGAATCAGACTCGCTCTGATACCATTTTGTAGGGGTTTTAGGGGCTAAATCCGGTAACGCAGCGGAAGCGGTGGAAAATCAAATTTTCCAATTTCAAAAATTTTTCTTGGATTAATCAAATAAACATATTTATTTAATTATCCAATAATCAAATTATGAAATAAAATTCAATAAATCATATTTAAGTGAATTTACCGAATTGCCCTTACACTTGTATTTGTCCATTTTAGTCCGAAATTGATCAAATCAATTTTGAATGATTCTAAATCATTACTAAGATGAACTTAGCATGTTCAAAACATCAAATCACCAAAAGCAACAAAATCCCCAAAATTCATCCATTTGGCCGAGAGCCTCACAAGGGTGCCAAATTGTGCACTTTGTCATTTCATGCTTCAAAACACATCAAGATGTAATCCAATCAACATGAAACTTTATATGCATCATATACACATCCTTATACACAACATAAATGAAAAGCCCCAAATTTGGATGAGGTCTTTGTACGTGCCAAATTTGGACCCAAGGGTAAAATCGTCTTTTCATCTTAAACCCAGCAGTATGCAAAGCCTAACAGTATGCAAGACCCAAAATTATTGGACTCTAATTAGACCAATAGCTTCAAGACAATTCTATCTCATTATATACCAACTGCTTCCCTCTTTTTCTAAGCACAACACATGCAAATATTCTTCCAGCGCCGAAAGTTGAATCCAAGGCACGTTGTGGGCTCCTTTGCCAGAAATGTCAGCACGTTGTAGGCCCGTTGCCAGCTTTTATCACAGCTACGAGGTAATCTCTTTCAGATCTATAAAGGGGAGATAACTCAGGGTTCAGGGGAGGCTTCTCTATGACTTACAAACTCTGTTCTCTCTGACATAAGTTCTCAGAGAAATCCCTTCTTCAAAACACATATCACCGCCCTCACGGCCATTACAAGAAAGTTAAGGTAATAACAAGCCTTGCTTTCACATTTTTACACTTTATACTTACTGCTCATTTCATACTACTGACTTGGGCGTCGGAGTGCCCCCGGCACCCACTGTTGGTTTTATTCTAGGTCCCAAGATCATCAACAAGCATGAAGATGTGTGAAATACATGTCAAAGAAGTTGCGGAATACTTACATTGATCGGTTGAGACGATTTGTAAGAAGAACAAAATTGATTTTCACCTCCAAAAACGCAACTGCAGTGACCAGTCCCACTGCCTACTGTTTTTCAGATTTTGAGCTGAGATTTGAAGCTTCAATCTTTGTCTAACGATTCCCGGCTCGTGGGTGAGTTTCCCTAACACCTTCGTATGCCTCTCGTGTGCTAGCACTTGCCAAATTTGCAACAAAAAAGGCCAAAATCTTCTTGCCATTCACGGCAAACCAGAAGCTGTTTCACAGCCCCTTGGGCGTGACTTTGAAGAAGAAAAGAGAGATGGATGAGAGATTAGGTTAAGGGAAAAGTTGTCCAACATTTCACTTATATATTTTCCAAAAAATACTAAAGCATTTACCATTTATTTTTATGCTTTCAAAAAACAATAAAACAAATGTAATTACTTTATTTATTCTTTTACCCTTGGTAAAAGGTGAAAGGAAAAGCCTTTAACTTTTCCAAAAAGTTAAAAGTCTTTTCCCCCCAAAATTCCCTCCAAATCTTAAAGGTCAAAGTCAAAGAGTCAAAGTTACTTTTCCAAAAAGTGATTTGACTTTTATGACTTGCGATGTGATTTGCGATGCGACTTGCGGCACGTGATTCAAAATCGACGTAACTTCGCAAACACATTCCGAGCTCGGTTTCGATAATTCTAAATTAACGATTTTTCGATGCCTCGTTAATAAATCCAATTTACTAATCACGTCGCTCGAGAATTAATTCTAAATTAATTCAAGTGCCCGAATTAAAATCTAATTTAATTCCTAATCGAAATCCAATTTCGTTTAATATATCGAATATATTATTTATCGATTAATTCCAAATTAATCGTTCTCTCTCTTTAAGTTGATATTTTATCCTAGATAAAACATCTCTGTTATTAATCCCAGATAATTCTCTCTCTCTTCTAATAATCCCAGATTAATATATAATGCGAGTCATACGTCATCGGTGTATCATTGGGAAGCGACCCATGAGATCCCGG
The DNA here is from genome assembly GCA_019454045.1 of Zanthoxylum bungeanum. NCBI lineage: Eukaryota > Viridiplantae > Streptophyta > Magnoliopsida > Sapindales > Rutaceae > Zanthoxylum > Zanthoxylum bungeanum. The sequence continues at coordinate 1,848 of SKCR01044516.1, read as the reverse complement.
ATATGTTGGCAGTAAATATGGTCGTCGGACTATCCGAACACGTAAGTACCCGTACTATGTTTTATACCGATTACAAGACAAGGTTGGCCTCTAGCAAGGCGCCATGCCTACCCAATTCTCCGGAAACATGCTTACAGGAATAAGCGATCTATATCAGACGTAGTATACATCGTATAATGCATATCGATCTAGTATCGGATGGTCACGTGTTAGGCCTGAGGCTGGAGTTGTGTCTACCCCGTACGAAACACATATCGGATGTCTGGTAACTAGTCTCTATAATCGGATATACATGACCTAGTCATAATATCCCAATGGCCGCGCAGCACTTAAGAGCACTAATACCGTATCCTACGTGACATCATCTCCACTATGACTGGAGTGATACTTCCGTCTTGACATCACACCCAATACTCTACGATTCTCAATATACCCAGTATTAGCGTACACAGAACTGGTTAAAGCCCTGGACGACCTCAACCAAAATATATTGATTGTCGTAAGTATTAGCGGTGCAAGTCTCAGGTTAAGACCAAATACACCTACCCTGATGTCGGACTCCATAGACACGCAGTCATACTACCAATGGGATTCCGAGCTCTATCCAGAGCGAAGCTGTTTCCCGTACCATCGGTGAAACACAACCTCCTATTACACTTGCATGAGTATCCAATACCCAAATATATGAGAACTATGCCGTTGTGCCCTCACAACGCGCACAAGTGCAATACTAGTCTTTTACGTATTTATCGATGTCCAATCTCGATAATACTTTGACTAGGGATATTTAATGATTATCCTACGTGGACTGATACTGTCTCATATCATTCTCCGTCCAGGAACAAATCATAGGGACCTCTCATCATTTATACATCTAAGGTGATCTAATCACAAATGATAAGAGAGCAATCTCCTTTGTCACATAGTTAATTTGTACAACAACACCATGATCTGTACAAATAGTGACGCTATGGGTCATATTATCCAACAATCTCCCACTTGGCCTATAGCCAGTCACTCGAGTGTCTAACACCCGAACTATGTACGGTTGCTCAAATTGCTGAGAAAAGCTTTCGTCAGCGGATTTGCATGATTATCGTCTGATTCAATTTATCGATCATCACATCGCTACGATGTATGATCCGAACGAATCAGATGAGTATCGAAGTATATATCTGGATCGTTGATGAGACCATTAATTCTTTAGCCTGTGCTGACGCCTAGCTCAGCCGCTAACAAAAATATATCTAATCTAATTAGATTTATTATCGACCCAAATGGCTTCTATTGCTGCCTCAACTGCAGCAATAAACCGCATTTTTGTTATTTATTCGGTAACAGTATCTTGCTTGGAAGATTTCCAGCTCACTGTTCCGTTATTCAAACTTTATAGTACCGTTTGCGACTTATAGTCGTCTTTATCGGTTTGGAAACTTGCTACAGCGATCCAGTTACTTCAAGTTCTCATTCTCCATAGACTAAGACAGCATCCTTAGTTTTCTAAGATACTAACAGATTTTCTTAACTTCAATCCAGTGACTATCACTCGGATTGGTCTGATTGTGTCTCCATATGCTTAAAGCGTATGAGACACCGGGTCACGTACATTTTAAATGTACAATTTCTCAGAGAGTGTTAACAACTTTAAATCTATCCCATAGATCTTTATTCCTAGAATAAAGGTTGTTACTCCTAAGAATTCTACGGAGAATTATCTCGAAAGCCAAGCTTTCGCCGATTGTTTTATATGGGAATATCATTTCCAAGAAATGACATATATTATCATTATTTTATACAGGACATTCATTGTCAGTGCGCTCCCTTAACCTCCTTATATACACAAGAATT
>SKCR01044515.1:0-66877 GCA_019454045.1 Zanthoxylum bungeanum | reverse complement strand
ACTTTATCAAAAACTCCATTAAAGAAGACAAAAGAAGCTTGAGAGAAAGAAAAAGAAAAACAAGAAAAGCTAGGATTTTAGTAAGTTTCTTCACTTACTATTAGAGAGGAAAATGTTCATTGTGTTCTAGGCTACATAAAATGATGTTCTCATGTTTTTCTATTCTTTATTCTTTGTGTTTTTGTTGGATGGAAGTTTGAGGATAGGGTTAATGTATGTAAAAGGTCATAGAATGCTTCTAATATGTTAACAAGCATTCTTTTGATGGTTTTAGAAACTAGTTGCCATTCTAGAGTTATTGACCCACTCTTAAATGAACTAGATTTTTCTATAGTTATTTCATTGTGGTGAGGCTTGATTGGTGTGGAAGAAACTTGATTGAAGTGTTGGATTTAATTAATTTGGCCTAATTTGTCTAATTTGTTGAAATTGAAAATTAGGATTTAAGACCACTTCCAAATTTGTGGCTTTTCATTTATGTTGTGTATTTGGATGTGTACATGATGCATATAAAATCTTATGTTGATTGGATATCATCTTGATGTGTTTTGAACATTAAAAGTGCAAAATGCACAATTTGGCCAAAAGGGGGGGCTCACGACATTTGGACAAAAATTTGGGGTTCATGTTGCAATTTGATTTTTGATGTGTATGACACGTTAAAATCATCTTAGAAATGATTTAGAATCATCCAAAAATTATTTCGAACAATTTAGGACTAAAATGAACAAAATGCAAAGTTTTGGGGTAATTTGGTAATTACACAAAAAATTGATTTCTTGTGTAATATTTCATAATTTAATAATTGGATAATTAAATAAATAATTTTATTTGATTGATCCGAGAAAAAGTTTTGAAATCTGAAAATGTTTGATTTTCCACTATTCCGCTGTGTTACCGGATTCCGCAATATAACCCATTCAAAATGGTATCAGAGCGAGTCTGATTCTAGGCCCCCTAATATGATTAGCCCTTTAAATTCCATGTTCAATCTTGTTGTCTTGACTTTATACATGCTTTTTTTAATCTAATTTGATTAGATTTAGGGTGTATGACACTTTACGGAAAATCCATAATTAATAAGGTTTAAATGTAATTATGTATTTGATGCATGTTATATGGTCCGTCTTGTCAATACAATTTATGAATATTTCTTCGTGCCTACATCCGAGACCGTGCCTCTGCTGTGAGGGTGTAGCCGATAGAGATTTATTTATACCGGATGTATGTCTGATACTAGATAAATTCAAGCGAAAGTGCAATCCTGAACGTGCCCTAGCTGTCAAGGTTACAGAAGTAGCTTGAGTTTATCATTGACGAGTTTAACCTTGGTACGTCTCCTTGTGGTCCTGCCTTAGCAGTCACAACGAGAAACGACCAGGACCGGAAACCCAAGAGTCACTATTTAGTGATTGAAAATGAGTTGTCTACTTGATGAATATACGTAGGCGAGACCGTGCCTCTACTGTGAGCTGAATATATTCATGGGATCCAACTTTCACTATTTGTATTTATTTTAATTATTAAATCTTTGTATTCTGTTTGGGGATTACAGTATTGCATGATATAGTGAGATGGGCATTTTTAGATTAAAAATCCATGATCTAGTTAATGCTTTTATGATATTATATGAAACTGCTTTATTTTCCGCTAACCGTTTTTCGTGATCTATATGATAGATTTGCGATGGCGGCACCATCCACTAATCAGTTTGCGCGTATGCTTGATGCGAACAAACTTAAAGGCGCATAGAACTTTGCTGATTGGGACTTGGATTTGAGGATTGTCCTCGATTCCAAGAAGTTGGGATATGTTCTTGAGGGTCCACTGCCCCTTACTGTGGCGGAGGACGTAACACCGGAGGAACACCAAGTTTTTCAAGCTTGGAAAGATGATGACTTAAAAGTTAAGTCATATATCTTAAGTTCACTGCCTCCGGGACTCAAGAAACAATACTATGGCATGTCAGATGCGTATAGTATGATGACACGATTAAGACAATCGTTTGAGAACCAAGAACAAGTTGTTGTTCACAAGGTCACAATGGAACTGTTTCATGCGCGATTGGATGAGGGGCAAGTTGTTAGCCCGCATGTTCTTCAGATGATCGATTTGATCGATCAATTGAGGCAACATAATCTCATTCTGAATGACGTTCTCGGTAGGAGTGTAATTCTTGGTTCACTCCCAGCTTCTTATCGCCAGTTCGTGATGTATTTCAACATGAATGGGATTATCTGTACCTACCATGAGCTATATAGGATGTTGCTCATGGCGGAAGAAGACCTCAAAAAGGGAGTACTGACTCGCCCTCCGAGACCTACTTCACTTTCTGCTTCTTCCCAGACTTGGTCAAAGGAAAGAAGAAGAAAGGGAAAAAGAAGGGTTTCGGTCCTCAACCACATGCAAAGATAGCAAAGCCCAAGAGGGTTTCTGAAGACAAATGCCATCACTACAGCAAAGTCGGGCACTGGAAAAGGAATTGTCTTAACTATATTGCCCAGCTGAGAATGGAGAGAGCATCTACAACAGATACATTTATTTTTCCAGTTATTGATATATCTTTGGCTTGTAAAGCCGTTACATCCAGCTGGATTTTAGATTCTGCTTGTCCCATTCACATTTGCAATTCGTTGCAGGTGCTGAAGGAAAGTAGGAAACTGAAGCCTGAAGAGATGTAGTTGTGATTCAGGAGTGGAGACTCTCTGGATTCAGTTGCAGTGGGAGTATGCGGGATCTCATTGCCGAATGAGATAATTTTGTTACATGACTGTCATTTTGTACCAGGATGTGTAACTAATATTATATCTCTTTTTGTATTAGATACAAAAGATTATCGTATTAATATTAAGAGCTGTTCTTTGTATTTATATGATAAATGTAATATTCAGATCATTTGTTGTCCAAACCAGCATGGTCATTATATATTGCAAACTTCTCAAGATTTTTAAATACTGGAGTTAATAAACATAGTTTACCTGTTGTTAATAATACTGAACATTGGCATATGCGGCTAGGTCATATAGACATTAAACGCCTTACCCAATTGGTTAGGAATGGTTTGATACCAGATCTTACCATTGAATCCTATCCAACTTTTGAATCGTGTATTTAGGGTAAGATGACCAAAGTCCCATTTTCAGGTGTTGGACAATGTGCCACTAACTTACTGGAACTCGTACATTCTGATGTATGTGGTCCACTAAGTCAGACTGCTCACATTGGTTATTCATACTTCGTTACCTTTATCGATGAGTTGTCACAGTACGGTTATGTCTATTTGATGCGACATAAATCAGAAACCTTTGAAAAGTTCAAAGAGTTCTGAAATGAAGTAGAGAAAACAAACTGGTCAATATATTAAATGCCTACGATCTGATCGAGGCGGAGAATATATGAGTGGTGAGTTCATTGATTATATGAAGGAGAATGAGATTCTCGCTCAATATACTCCTCCAGGTACTCCACAGCACAATGGAGTGTCTGAGAGGAGAAATCGAACTTGATTGGATATGGTCCGATCGATGTTGAGTTTCACAGATTTGCCCTATTACTTATGGGGCTACTCTCTTTTAACAACTGCACATATTTTGAATAAGATTCCTTCAAAAGCTGTTCCTATGACCCTGTATGAGATATGGTACGGTAGGAGACCAAATATTAGTTACATTAAGGTTTGGGGTTGTCCTGCCTATGTCAGGGTGACTCAGCAAGATAAACTTTCGCCTTGAGGGCAAAAGTTTAGGTTTGTCAGATATCCTTCAAATACGAGGGGATATATGTTCTATGATACCGAGCATCGAAATATGTTCGTAGCTCACTTCGCAAAATTTCTAGAAGTAGTATTTTTGTCAGAAGGTGGTAATCATAGACATGTTGAACTTGATGAAGTCCAACCTGAAAACAACGAACCAACGGAGGAACCTGAAGTTCAAGTAGATGAAGGACCTTCAACACACACACTCCGTAGGTCACAAAGGGTATCTAGACCTCATGAACGCTTGTATTTGATACAAGAAAAGAGTCTGGATGTTCTCTTAGTTGAAGAGACAAATCCTTTTACCTATAGAGAATCGATATTGGACATCGACTCCGTGAAATGGAAAAGTGCCATGAAATCCGAGATAGACTCAATGTATGAGAATCAAGTTTGGGACTTGGTTCTGCTGTTAAATGGGTTTACAAAAGGAAGCGAGGGCCTGACGGTAAGGTTGAAACTTACAAGGCCCGATTGGTAGTAAAAGATTACACGCAGTGTGACCTGGCGTCGACTACGATGAAACTTTTTCACCAGTAGCCATGCTTAAGTCTATTAGGATTTTTCTTTCTATAGCTGTGTATCATGACTACGAGATTTGGCAAATGGATGTCAAAACGGCTTTTCTAAATGGATTTCTTGATGAAGAAATCTATATGGAATAACCGGAAGGTTTTGCGTCCAGCGAAAACTCGGGTATGGTGTGTAAGCTTAAGAAGTCCATTTATGGACCTTAACAAGCTTCACGAAGTTGGAACCTTCGGTTCGACGAGATTATTAGATCGTTGTTTTCTCAAGAATTCAGAAGAATCCTGTGTGTATCAGAAGGCCAGTGGGAGCATGGTCGTATTTTTAGTCCTATATGTTGATGACATCCTAATATTGGGAATGATATAGGAATGTTACAAAGCGTCAAATCATATCTCTGTAAGAATTTCTCCATGAAAGACCTGGGAGAAGCTTCTTATGTTTTAGGGATAAAACTCTATAGAGATAGTCAAAGGAAGCTGATTGGGTTATCCCAATCAACGTACATAGATAAGATCTTGGAACGGTATAACTTTGGTAACTGTAAGACAACAAACATACCGTTCAGACATGGGATTCATCTTTCGAAGAAGATGAGTCCACAAACAGAAGATGAAAAGGTTAGAATGTCTAACCAACCTTATGCTTCGTGTTTGGGTAGCATAATGTATGCTATGTTATGTACTATGCCTGATATCAGTTTCGCTGTTAGCGTAACTAGTCGATATCAGTCCAACCCAGGCAATGACCATTGGATGGACATTAAACATATCCTCAAGTATCTTAAAGGTACTAAAGATAAGTTAATAATTTACAGGAGGAAACTAACTGCAAGTTAACGGGTATACGGATTCCGATTTCCAATCGAATCCCGATGATAGAAAGTCTACATCTGGATTCATATTTACCCTTAACGGAGGTGCAGTTTATTGGAAGAGTTCCAAACATGGATCAACAACAGATTCTACCACTGAGGCGAAATACATTCAGATTCTGAAGCTGCAAAGGAGGCTGTGTGGATAAAGAACTTTATCACAGAATTGGGAGTTGTTCCAAGTATCGAGAATGCGATTCCGTTATACTGTGATAATACTGGAGCCATTACGCAAGCAAAGGAACAGAAATCGAAGCATGTGGAATGAAAAAATACACATCATTTGAGAGATTGTGTCGCGATGGACATTATCGTATGTAAGGTACCGAGTGAAGATAATGTAGCAGACCCGCTGACAAAGGCCATACCTCCGAAGTTGTTTGATAAACACGTGGAGTCGATGGGTATTAGATATAATCGATATTGGCACTAGAGCAAGTTGGAGATTTTGTTGGGGTTGGTGCTCAGAGCGCCAATTCCCGGTTGTATTTCTTTTAGAATATTACTGAAAAACATTATTATTTTGAATAATATAAGCAGTTTATGTAATATAAAATATCTTTTAATATGGTAAAGATGTAATGACCTTAGAATGACTAGTCACTTATTAGCAGTCACGTCACCGATCTATTTTATCAGACCTCATTCTGTTCGTTGGGTGTGGATAGAACCTCAGGGTGTTCTGTGTGTATCGAGATAAGATCCGTCAGTTCTGTGTACAGAGCATATGTAGTCCATATGATTAGCAATCCGATAAAAACCATGGGCCCGTGGTACACTTTAGAAGTCAGTTCTAAGTGTTATCTTTTAGAGATTGCTAATAGAGACGTCGACGGGATTGTCCCCATAGAGATTTGACGTTTACATTTATATCTCTGGGATATATTCAGATACATGTGACGCAAGAATTATACATTTTCCATGACCTCGACCTGTATGATTCAGCGAGTTTTTCAGTGGTCGTCATAATTTACGGGTGGATAATTATGGACACGAAATTGGATTTCGTGACGGATATGTCTGAATCTAGAGAGTCTCACTAATGAAATATACTCGTAGAGCACTATGGCAACATTTATAAATAATACTGATTATTTATAAAGTCGTTTAAAGGTTAAACGAAAAATACATGTGTTGGGGACCCGATAGTCATTTCTTTAATTTTTGTGTATTTGCATTTAATGTTAGATTAATTCAAATACACATTAATTAATTGTCAAATTGAGATATTTGAATAATATCATAAATTATATGTACTTGATATTTATTGTAAATATAATACATATATTTAATATATTTGTATTTAAATAATTATTTAATTATTTAATTGTTAAATAATTAAATTAATTAAAGATATAAATATTTTAAGTTGTGATATTTTGTAAATGCTTTTTGGTTGCCTTTGTTGACTTTAACCAAATCATTAAAGTTGTAATGATGTAAAGTTAACAAGTTGAAAATGCCTTAAATGAAACAAAATAAATATCTTGATATTTATATACCCAAAAATTCAGCCAAGGCCATTTTTTCAAGTATAAATGTTTGTTTCATTTTAGGGTTTTAACTAACCAAAAACTATTATCAAAAACTCCATTAAATAAGACAAAAGAAGCTTGAGAGAAATAAAAAGAAAAACGAAGAAAAGCTTGGATTTTAGTAAGTTTCTTCAACTTACTATTACATAGGAAAATTTTCATTGCGTTCTAGGCTACATACTATAATGTTCTCATGTTTTTCTATTCTTTATTCTTTGTGTTTTTGTGGATGGAAGTTTGAGGATAGGGTTAATGCATGTAAAAGGTCATAGAATGCTTCTAATATTTTAACAAGCATTCTTTTGATGGTTTTAGAAACTAGTTGCCATTCTAGAGTTATTGACCCACTCTTAAATGAACTAGATTTGTTCTATAGTTATTTCATTGTGGTGAGGCTTGATTTGTGTGGAAGAAACTTGATTGAAGTGTTGGATTTAATTAATTTGCCTAATTTGTCTAATTGTTTAAATTGAAAAATTAGGGTTTAAGACCACTTCCAAATTTGGGGCTTTTCATTTATGTTGTGTATTTGGATGTGTATATGATGCATATAAAATCTTATGTTGATTGGATATCATCTTGATGTGTTTTGAACATTAAAAGAGCAAAATGCACAATTTGGCCAAAATGGGGGGCTCACGACATTTGGACAAAAATTTGGGGTTCATATTGCAATTTGACTTTTGATGTCTATGACACGTTAAAATCATCTTAGAAATGATTTAGAATTATCCAAAAATTATTTCGAACAATTTAGGACTAAAATGAACAAAATGTAAAGTTTTGGGGAAATTTGGTAATTACACAAAAATTTGATTTCTTGTGTAATATTTCATAATTTAATAATTGGATAATTAAATAAATAAGTTTATTTGATTGATCTGAGAAAAAGTTTTGAAATCGGTAAATTTTTGATTTTCCACTATTCCGCTGCGTTACCGGATTTCCGCAATATAACCCCTTCACATACTTAGGCCCAAAATTCACCATCAACAACGTTCATATTAGAAGTTTTGGTACAATACAATGAATTTAACTCAACCACATTCAAGACCAAGTTGATTCTACAAGTCATGTTAAGTTTCAAGTATACATATGCCTAAAATGTTGTAAGTCCAAAGTGATAACATCGACAGTAAAAAGTTACCGACTGACTAAGAGGATAAATTGTGATAATCATCACCACTTGAACCAATTTTTAAAGGCTTTTATATAATATTAGAGGCAAACCCATACTTAATTGAGTCCTCACTGCTATATTGCTTAATAATGACCTAATTAAACGTGAGCGGACTTTTTATATGATGGTATTAAAGTCAAACTCATTCATAAGTGAGCCGCAACATTTTTTTGACAATGATCATGAATGTGCTAACTTTTGGTATTGAATTACGATAGTGAGATATATATACAGAGGTGGCTGTAGGACACAGAAATCGACGACGATGTTCTAGACTCGCGGCCTAGTTGGGAGTACGAAATAACATGGAGTTGCCACCAGGTGTGAACCGGGACAAAGATTTAAGACCGCACTCACCCCTCGCAAGGGAAGACCTCAAACCGTTGGGTTCGGAATGGTCCCTTACTTATGTCACTTGTGATGATATGATTTGTGCAATAAACTAACCGAATCTACTCAATAATCATGCTCAAGGGCGATTAGATCTAATATGGATCCTTTAAATAAAATCCTAGTATAAGTTTGCATGCTTGAAAGTAAGTTTTTGAACGGCAAACACGATATCACACGATGAGCATATTGAACCATTAAATCAAAATAAACGAATCACTATTCAAACATAAACATAAACAAATCAAAATAAGATGCATAAAGATAATATAATCATGCTTTGAAATTAAATAAAAAAACTAAATTAAATCATGCTTTAAATAATAACTAAATAACCTACGAACTACAACATGCTCAAACACAAGTTTGGATGAGACGAAATACGTGTCTCTTAAGTGGTACGTGGCGTTGTATCCCGAGTACAAACCGCACTACCATCCATTCGGATTCGGCTACGGAATTTACGTCCGGGTTTCCATCCTATATACCACAAAAGGGAACACATATTCCGCTCATCCAACAATCACATCATGCCTCAAACGACTCTCATGTGATAATATTTCTAAAATAAATAAAATAAACAAAAGATAAAAAGGTAAAAAGGTACCCTCAGGTCTAACCTCTTTTGTCATTTCAAGAAAGGGCGTTACACGTCCGTTGGAAAGGTGAATGATCCGTAACTCTTTTAATTCACCAACTCAACGTCTTTCCTCGCTGTTTTGCTGCTCGGGCTGCTGTTTCTACTCCGTTTCGCTGCTGTTTGGTCGCTGCGTTTTTAAGGGCTAAAGGGCTGCTGTGTGGCTATGGTTAGGCGTCTGAAGATTAATGCGTGAAGGCTTGTGAGTAAAGTGGCGTGCAGGTCAGGGCGGTGTGATGTGCGTGGAGGCAGGCTATTATGGGCGTGGCTGCTTGAATGGGGCAGGGGCACTGTTGCATGGCTGATGGCTACGTGGTGTTTTTGGTTTTAAAGGTAATGGACGTGGCTGTGTGTGGGTAATGGATGTGTGAAGACTGTTTGCTATTAGCGATGAAGGCAAAGTGGCTTATGGTGCGCAGATGTGGGGGTTGTTAAGTGCAAAGGGGTAGGTGGCGTGTTGATTTAAGGCTATGGGTGTGAGGCAGTTTGATGCGTGAATGGCAGTCAATTGATGCGTGAATGGGCTGGCAGTGTGAAGGCTTAGGTTGTTAGGCGTGAGTGGGAAGTGAATGTAGGAGTTTTGGGGAGTCTAAGGGTGCGGCAATGGAGGCTTTTGGTAGTGAAGGATGCGGCAATGCAAGGGTTATTTTTTCTGCTTTTGGCGTGGATTGTCTTGTGAATGAGCTCCGGTTGAATGTGGACTGTGTGAGCGTGACTTTGGTGGCTGAGAAGAGTGCTGTTAGGGTTTTCTTTGTTTCTTTTTGTTTGGCCGTGAATGGAGTTCTTGGAGAGGTGAGAGAGGAGTGGCCGTGAGTGGAGCTAGTTTATTTTGTTTGGGTTTTGTTTTTTTTTTTTGTTCTGGTTTGTGGTCACTGCCGAGAGAGAGGAGGAAGGGGAAGGCCGTGAGAGAGGAGAGGGGCGTCAGGAGAGAGGAAGATGTCTAGGGTTTGCTGTTGTTTATATAGTGAGAGGGTAGTGTTAGAGTTTCTGCATGGGTTTATTTGAAAGGAAAGAAATCAATTAATTTATGTGTGTGTTTAATTTTAATTATTTAAGGCAAGAAATTATTTAAATTAGGTGAGTGATTTATTTAATTTAAAATTTAATTAATTAGATTTAATTTAATTTAATTTGTGAATTTAATTTAATTGGTTATAATTGGATTGGACTTTAATTTGATTTAGTTAAAATGGATTTTAATTTGATTTAGTTTAATTGGGTTTTAATTAGCTATTTAATTTAATTTCAATTTAGTTATTTAATTTAATTTCAATTTAGTTATTTAATTTAATTTCAATTTAGTTATTTAATTTAATTTTAATTATTTTTAATTCAATTTAATTTGTGACATGTATTTTAAATGTTTTAAGTATTTAATTTGTGAGATGTGTTTTAAATATTTTAATTATTTAATTTGTGAGATGTGATTTAATGGGTTTGGTTTGTTTTAAAATAGAGATCCAACAAGCAAACCCGAAGCGAAATAAGCGAGTTAAATCTAACGAAAATTCCATTTTCCAATTTTACCCTTCCAACGTCCGTTTCGCGCGACTTTCACAACTAAAGAGATAGTGTCTCCATACGAGACTCATCATCGGGCTGATATGTCCGTTTCGCGCGACTTTCACAACTAAAGAGATAGTGTCTCCATACGAGACTCATCATCGGGCTGATATGCAAAAATGCAATGCCTACAGTGGTCATGAAGAGAATCGACACTGACAGTTAATTAAGGTCCCAAAAATTTGACCCTAAATGATGTCTTCTAAATGCAGAGAGAATTTTTAATATATATATGCATTTTTATGATTTATTGATTGAGACTCTATTTTAAAAATTCACTTAAGGCCCTATAAAATTCAAGGTAATTTAAAGCTGCCTCTATCTACATACAAAGCAAGACCCCAATAAATGTCTCTAATAAGGGAGCCAGTAAAAATATTGAACAATATTATCATTGTATATCCAAAATAGCATAAAATAGTTCAATGTGATAATGAGCATGTTTGGGATCTCTTGAGCTCTACATCGTGATCTTCTTAGAGATATGATGCGAACCAAGGAACTTCAAGGTCCCATTGGGCCAATTACGAGGCCCAGAGCTAAGAAGATTAAAGAAGCGATGATAGACCTAACCCAAAGATTTGTGGCTGAATTCAAAAAATGGATTCAAGGAGTAGAATCAAGTCATATGAGCTATAAAGAAGAGGGTCCAAGTTGTTTCAACTTGATCCAAGTGTTTAAAGAACAAGCCCAAGATTAATAAGAGCAATGCAAGCCCAAAGAGTTACAAGGATGCACATATGGAAGATTATTGGGTTTAATTTTATTTCTTTATGTTATATTCATGTAATTTCCATGTCGGCCATGGACATTAAAACCAACAAACAAATATGACTTTAATTAGTAGTTGTTTATGTTTATTTAATAGTCAAATTAGTTAGTTACCTTATCTAGGATAATTTTCCTATTAGGATTAGGGAAATAGTTTCCTATTATGATTGACTAGTTAGTTTCCTAATAGAATTAGATTATGATTTGTTTTATTTTTTCCTAGTCGGAAAAGTATTGTACATATTATTTAAGGCTTAATTTTTATGAATGAAACATAGACAACTTTCAAGCAAAAAATCAAGCATATTGCCAAGAGTGCATTGATGAGAGAAAGTAATTCTCTTTGTTCATTGAGTGAACAAAAGACTTATCAAAGAATTAGTGATTCTTTATGGCATCTTTAAACTTCGCTAGTAAGATTGTTTCAAGAATACAAAAGGATTGCTAGAGGTAGGTTCTCTAGAGGTTCGACTTGATCTTGGAGATGTTTTGTTTCCTCACAAAACAGGTCCAAGGTTCTTGAAGCTTCGTAAAAACAAAGCTTACGCAAGGGTGTTTTTATCAGTTTGGTATTAGAGTTTAGGGTTCCCAGGTCAATTTTGTCTATCCTTATTCATTGTTTCAGATATGCTCTTGTTGTTTCTATGAGTCTTTTCATTTTTTCAAATGTGGTCAATTATGTTTTAGTGTTCTTATTGAGTCTTGAAAAATATTCTTCTTGGTCATTTCAGTTATGGTAATCTTTGTGTCTCTTTATTTATTTTCTTTGAGTCCTGCAAGTGATGGAGTTGGTGCTTGGAGTGCCAATCCGAATTGTATATTTTATTATTTATTAATAAAATAACTACATTTACCATTTCATACCTCATTAATGGTATTGTCATTATGCATATTAGATAGATGTATAGATATGCTAAGAATGACATCGACCTTAGAATAGTTTTGACACTAGGTGTAAACTATTCGTAAGTTAATATTCTTAGTCGTTGGTTTGGAATACGGTCGGATTCCTATAACCTAGAAGACTAGCACATGTCGTATATTGAAATTGGAGTTCCAATGGTTTAACCCGATGTACCATGACTTTTGGAAACTTGTATAGACATGTGGTATTCGTTGAAGTGAATACTGAATGACTCACAGGCGATTTCTAATAGTTGGAAGTACACACCACGGTCAATAGAAATCTTCTCGAGTTGAGTAGCATATGTAATCCTTTGACTATAGGATAACATTGATTTTGTGTGAGATCCTCCACACTTTGATGCCATGTATGTCAGAAACCTTTCATGGTATGGCCTCTAGATGTTCGTTGGGTGTGTACCGATGCACTCAGTAATCAAGTGCGAAGCAAGATAGGATTCGTCGGCCCGTATGTGTACCATAAAGGGGTTTAGGTATCCATGTGAGTAAAGTCACGATTCTTAAAGACTTTAAACAAAGCCGATCACCTAGGGTGGATCGCATCGGTTGTAAAAAATCATGGACATGTCGACATGAGATGTGCGCCTTGGAAACTTGACAGTGTATTCTATGTTTCCTAAGCACAACACGGATAGCCTACGATGGAGGGATTGTTAAACATATATGATGACCTTGAATTCTATAGTTCAGAATGGTCGTTCATGTATTAGATGCATGATCACATAGCTTAATTTTAAAATAAGGCTAATAAATTGTGTTAGGATGCTTTGGAAGTATAAACACAATATGCTTGTAATTGGGTCAAAAATATTTATGTTAGACATAAACATAATTTAGAGTTTGGAACTCTAGATTAAAGCTTAGAGCTATGACTACCATTCTAGAATCACTTGATCACCTTTGGGTGACCTAGAATTGTTCACGAGACATTTCTTATTGGGATTCTAATTTGGTTTGTGTATTGGATTCAAAATTTACGCAAGTGCGTATTTAGAATAAATTTATGTTTTTTTAAAAATATTTGATATTTTGAAAAACTTGATTTTTATTCTATAACATGTGTTAATGTTGGTTTTGAAATTAAAAATTAATTTTGGGTGTTTTTGAAGTTTTTGGGGAAGACCAGAAAGAATTAGGGTCAAAGACCCTAATTCCTTCAGCTCACTGGAATATGAGCTAAGGAAATGAAAATTTTGAAATGAATTTTTTTTTTTAAAGAAAAATTGATTTGTGTACACACAATTATGCGCGCACTGTAGCGCGAACAGTGCGTGCGCGCACTGTAGAACGCACAGTCCGCTCTACACGCGCTGATTTTGTTTTCTCTCGTTGTGGAGCTTCCGGACTGCGATTTCGTCCCGGTTTTTTCCTATACACTCGTAATAGAATATAGTATTTCATTGAATAATTTAAAATTACACCCATGCTTGATATCCATGGGTTAGACCCATTTCCACTACGCGGGGCACTGATCCGACCATAGGGGTTCCACAACTGTCCCAACAGAATGGTATCAGAACAAAGGCTTAACCACACAACACATGTTTTTGAATCTATGCCATAGTAATTTTAATTTATTATGGATAAGACATATTTGTTATGTATTACATGATTTAAATTAAAACTTTGACCTAATTAAGTTAATGACTTGATTGTCATAAATCTCCCGTGATTATGTAATTACTTTTAAGTAATAGTATTAATAATGTTGGAGCATTAATGTATGGTATGTATGTTGGGTTTTCTAGGTCAAACCAAGATCATATAAGCATATGAAATGTGTGAATCAACAAAGTAAGATGGCGGAAATACTCACTTTGATCGGCTAAGATGATGTAGGAGATAAAAAAAATTTGCCTCCATTGAAGTTGCTACAAGCTCCTCTCTTTGATGTATGTTGAGCTTCCAAGCTTGTCCTTGAATTCCAAACTCATGGATAGGTTTCCCTAACACCTTTGAATTACTCATTGTGTGTTCTAGCACTTAGAAAAAATTGCAATAATTTCTTCTTGTTCTATGATAGTTTCGGCCAAGCCAAATGAGAGAGGAAGAAGATGAAGTTCACGCCCAAGGAATGAAGTTGGGAGAGAGAGAGAGTGATTTTTTTTGTGTAATCATAATTGATTTCCAAAAAACAATTATCATATACCAACACCAAACTTTTGGTATTAGTCATTCCAAATGACAAAAAGTGTAAAATAAGCAACCACCAACTTATATAACCATAAAGTAACAAAGTTGACTAGTTGATGTGACTTGTGGGCCCCACTTTAATTCAAGATCCGAGTGGGCCCGCAAATACATTCCGGGCTTGGGTTCGTTAATTCCGAATTAATGAATTTTCCGTTGCGACGTGATTAAATCAAATTTAATTAAATAATTATGCCTAGTAAAATTACTATTCACGTCGCTCGTGAGTTATTTCAAAACTAATTCGTTGCTCGATTTAAAATCCAATTTTAATTCCATTATGAAATCTAATTTCATTTAATATATCGAATATATTATTTTAATCGATTAATTCCAAATTAATCGTTCTCTCTCTTTTAATTGAATCTTATCCCAGATAAAATTTTTCGTAATTAATCCTAGATTAATTTTCTCTCTCTTCCAATTAATCCCAGATTAATTATGTTTGAGCCATACGTCATCGGTGAATCTTCGGGAAGTGACCCATGAGATCCCTGGATATGTTGGCAGTAAATCCGGTCATCGGAGTATCCGAATACGTGCGTACCTAGTACCATGTTCTTACCGATTTACAAGACATGGTTGGCTTCTAGCAAAGCGCCATGCCTACCCAATTCTCCAGAAATATTCTTTTAAGGAATATGTAATCTATGTCAGGCGTAATATACGTAGTATTGCGTTATACGATCCAGTATCAGAGTCACATGCTAGGCCTGGGACTGGAATTGTGTATGCCCCGTACGAAGCATATATTAGATCTCTGGTAACTAGTCTCTTTAATCGGATAAGCATGACCTAGTCATATTATCTCGATGACTGCAGTACATAAGAGTACCAGTTCCGTATCCTACGTGATCATCATCTCCATATGACTGGAGTGATACTTCTATCTTGGCATCACACCCAATACACTACGATTCTCAATATACCCAGAAGAGGCATACAAAAACCTGTTAAAGCCCTGGACGAACAAAACCAAAGTATACTGATTGTCGCAAGTATTAGCGATGCAAGTCTCAGGTTAAGACCAAATACACCTACCCTGATTCGGACTCCCATAGACACATAGTCATACTACCAATGGGATTCCAAGGGTCTTTCCAGAGCGAAGCTGTTTCCGTAACATCGGTAAACACAACCTCCTATCACACTTGTATAAGTTTCCAATACTTAAATATATGAGAACTATGCCGTTATGCTCCCACAACGCGCACAAGTACAATACTAGTCTATTCCGCATTATCGATGTCCAGTCTCGATAATACTACGACTAAGGATATTTAATGATTAAACCTTAATGGATTAACACTGTCTCATATCTTATTAATCCGAAACTAATCATATGGAATTTTATCATTTATATATCCCGGTAATCCAATTACAAATGATAAAAGAGCAATTTCATTTGTCACATAGTTAATTTGTACAACAACACCATGTTATGTACAAATAGTGACGCTATGGGTCATAATTGTCCAACAATCTCCCACTTGGCCTATAGCCAATCACTCAAGTGTCCTACACCTGAACTATGTACGGGTCGCTTAAACTTCTGCTGAGAAACAACTTTCATCAGCGGATTTGAAAGGTTATCATCTGATGCGATTTATTCGATCATCACATCGCCACGATGTATGATCCGACGAATCAGATGAAATAGTTGAAGTATATACTTGGATCGTTGATGAGACCATTAATTCTTTAGCCTGTGTTGTAGCCTAGCTCAGCTGCTAACAGAACTACTCCTAATCTAATTAGGAATTTTATAGATCCAAAATTGTTTCTTTTACTGCCTCAGCTGCAACAATATTCCGCTTTTGTTGTTTATTCGGTAACAGTATATTGCTTGGAAGATTTCCAGCTCACTGTTCCGTTATTCAAACTATATAGTACCCTTATTACAACTTATAGTCATTTTTGTCGATTTGGAAACTTGCAACGGTGAACCCAGTCACTTCAAGTTCTCCTCCTCCATAGCTTAATGAAGCATCCTTAATTCATCTAAGATACTTAAGGATGTTCTTAACATCAATCCAGTGACTATCACTTGGATTAGCCTGATAGTGACTCCATATGCTCAAAGCATATGAGACACCAGGTCGCATACATATCTTTCAATGTACGATTTCTCGGAGAGTGCCAACAAATTTTAGATCTATCCCAGTAGATCCTTATTCCTAGAATAAATGTTGTCTCTCCAAGTAGTCTACAGAGAATTTTCATGAAAGCCAAGCTTTCACCGATTGTATTTTGGGAATGTCATTTCCAAGAAATGATATATCATCATTGTATAGGACAATCATTGTCAGTGCGCTCCCACTAACCTTCTTATATACATAAGAATTATATTCGTTTTGAATTAAATCATATACCATTATGATCTTATCAAAACGCTAGTTCCAAGAACGTAATGCTTACTTCAATCCATAAATGGATCGATTTAACTTGCAAAACTTGTTTTCTTGTTTTGGTATGACAAAACTGTTAGGATGTTGATAAACATCCTCCAAAAGGTTTCCGTTTAAGGAAAGCGGTTTTGACAAAACCGTACTGAAACATGCAGTATTAGCAAGCATTATCCAAATGGATTTAATCATGGCAACAGATAAAAGGTTTCGTCGTAATCAACACCATGTTGATGAAAATACCCTTTCGCCACAAGCCTAACTTTGTACGTTTGTATGTTGCCATCCATGTATCTCTTCCTTGAAGACGCATATAGTACCAATAGGCACAATGCCTTCCGGTACATCAATCAGTATCCAAACTTGGTTGGTATACATGGAATCCATTTCGGACATCATGGCACTTTGCCATATAATAGGGAGTCGATACCTTATATCATTTCCTCATAAGTAGCTAGTTCGTATTCCTCAATAAGATTGACATCTTCATGAGGTGAGATCAGAAACCCATACCTCCCAGGTTGTTTTCTGACTCTCTCCGACTTGCGCGGTTCTTGTGTATTTGAAGATTATGTTACAGTTTCATCCCTGATGAACTGTTTGTGTTCCGTTAAAGAATCGGTGCCTGGAACAGTATTACTCCGATTTTCATCGAGTTTTACTTTCCTCCCACTTACCACTGCATATAGGTATTCCTCTTAGGAAAACCGCATGGAGAGCAATAATTATATTGTTCTCTTGTGAGTTGTATAAGTACTATACTTTGGTTTCCCTAGGACAACCTGCAAATAGGCACTTATCCAATTTGAGTTCTAGTTTGGTATCATCCAAACATATGCCCTGCAATCCCAAATCTTCAGGAATGAGAAAACCCGGTTTCTTTCATATTCATATCTAATATGAGGTCTCTCTAACAGATTTTCATGGAACCTTATTCAAAATAAGTTTGCACTTATTAATGCGTATCCCTAGAAGGAAAATGGTAGCTTAGAGCGACTCATCATTAACCTTACCATGTCCAACGAAGTTCGGTTTCTCTGTTCGGATACACCGTCAAATTGAGGTGTTCCGTGAAGAGTCCACATTGAAAGAATACTATACTCTTTCAAGTAATTGAGAAAATTATTGCTTAAGTATTTTCATCACGGTCCAATCGTGATGTTTTAATACTCTTGCCGGTCTGTTTTTATACTTCGTGTCGAAACTCTTTGAATTTATCAAAAGTTTTCGATTATGTTTCAAAAGAAACAGATAACCATAACGCGATGCCACATCCGTAAAGGTTGCGAAGTATTGATATCCACCTCTAGCCTAGCTAGACATGTGCCCACTTACGTCACTATGAACGAGGGCTAATAGATCGGTGGCCCTTGCACTTTTACCAAGTAAAAGGTGTTTTAGGCACTTGGCCTAATAAACTAGATTCATAGACATTATTTGAATTAGAATCAAATCCGTCCTAGTATCCACTCTTCGAAAGTGTGGACATACGAGTCTTGTTAATGTGTCCCAGACAACAATGTCACTTATAAGTCTCAACTGATTTATTCAGTTTGAGCTATTTGTTTGTCATGTTATACGTTTGAGATTTATTTATATTCAAAATATAAATACTGTAATTCACATCTAATGTGTTTATCTCAATATCATCTTTATAAAATAAAACACTTAGTGTTATAGAATATAAAGGTATACCCGCAACGGGTTAAACTTAGATATAGAGATAATGTTTCTAGTCAAACTAGGTACATTATAACAGTTTCCTAATTTAAGTACATACCCAAAGGGTAGTTCCTAAACTTAGGTTTCTACGGTTAAAACATCGACTCTTGTCCCGTTTCTGACTCGCAGGTCGATCTCAACCGAAGCCAGTCTCCTGCTAATCAGCAGATTCCACACATCAGTACATATATTTATGTACCACATCTAGTATCAAAAATATAATTTTGAAACTAGTAGCGAACATGTTTATGAAAAACACATTTGAAGCCAGAGCCTTGCCCTGCCTTCACTTCCTTCATGTCTGCCTTGTCTATACGACAGTCACACATCCAGTTACCCCGTTTGCCAAAGTTTAGGCCGACATCTTGGGATATGTCTTTTGTCTTCCAAGAAGACTGTGACGATTTTGCCTTTGCCCTTTTTAGAAGTTCTGGCTCTGCCTCATTGAGCATAGCCATCAACTCTCCAAGAGTTTACTTTTGGTTCATAATGAACATGCCCCAGCTTTCGGGTAGAGACTATAAGATCAAATCTTTGGTAATCTCGGCCACGAAGGTAATGTTGGACAATTATGACCCATAGCGTCACTATTTGTAAAAGACATTATGTTTTTGTACAAATTAATTATGTAGCAATTGAAATTGCCTTTTATCATTTCGTAATTAGATTACTTAAATGTGTGAATGATGAAAGTCCTCATGATTAGTTCCGGATTGATAAGATATGAGACAGTATCAATCCATAAGGTTTAATCATTAAATATCCCTAGTCGTAGTATTATCGAGACTGGACATCGATAATGTAGAATAGACTAGTATTGCACTTGTGCGTGTTATGGAAGCGTAACAACATAATTCTCATGTATTTAAATATTGGATACTTATGCAAGTGTGATATGAGATTGTGTTTTACCGATGGTACGGAAAACAGCTTCGCTCTGGATAGACCCCGCAGAATCCCATTGGTAGTATGATTATGTATCTATGGGAATCCGCATCAGGGTAGGTGTATTTGGTCTTAACCTGAGACTTGCGTCGCTAGTACTTGCGACAATCAATACGCTTTGGTTTTGGTCGTCCAGGACTTTAACGGTTATGTGTACGCCTCTTCTGGGTTTATTGAGAATCGTAGTGTATTGGATGTGATGTCAAGACGGAAGTATCACTTCAGTTATATGGAGATGATGATCACGCAGGGATACATAACTCGTTCTCTAAGGGTTGTAACCATCGGGATAATATGATTAGGTCATGATTATCCGATAATAAATAGACTAGTTGTTGGTGATCCGATATATGCTTCGTACGGGGTAGACACTATTCCATCCCCAGGCCTTGCATGTGACATCCGATACTGGATCACAATACGCAATACTATGTATACTATGCCTGATATAGATCGTATATTCCATTAAGAATATTTATGGAGAATTGGGTAGGCATGGCGCTTTGCTAGAAGCCAACCTTGTATCGTAAATCGGTAAAAATGTAGTACTTGGTACGTACGTGTTCGGATAGTCCGACGACCGGATTTACTACCAACATATCCAGGGATCTCTTGGGTCGCTTCCTGAAAATTCACCGATGACGTATGATTCGAGCATAATTAATCTAGGATTAATTACGAAGAGACTTTATCTGGGATAAAGTACTATTTGAAGAGAGAGAAAGATTAATTTGGAATTAATCGATAAAATAATATATTTGATATATTAAACGAAATTAGATTTCGACGCGGAATTAAAATTAGATTTTAATTCAGGCAAACGAGTTAATTTAGAATTAATTCGTTAGCGACGTGAATAGTAATTTCGCTAGGCATAATTATTTAATTAAATTAGATTTAATTACGTCGCGACCGAAGTTCGTTAATTCGGAATTAACGAACCCGAGCCCGGGAGTGTTGCGGGCCCACTCGCATTTGGAATCGAGTGGGGCCCACATGTCACATCACATGTCACTTCACTTGTCACCTTAAGTTGCTTTTGGTTGATGGGTTTATGTGAAGTTGTTGATGACTTCTTTTACACTCCAAAGTCATGCCTTGAATGACTTTTACCAAACCAATTTTGGTATATCAATTAATTTTTTTTGAAAATAATTTCACAAGTCTTCTATTCTCTCTTCCATGACCGAAAATGAAGCCATTTACTCTCCCAATTTTCTTTCTTCATTTCACCGAAAATACAAGAAAAGGAAGTGTGAAATTTTGTTGCAAAATTTCAAAGAGCTAGCACTCATCAAAGAATCATTACAAGGTGTTAGGGAAACCAACTTGAGATCTTGGAATCCACACAAAGCTTGGAGCTTGGAGGAGTCACCTTAGCCGAAAATAACAACGAGTTCTTGGAGTTCATTTTTCTTTTCAACACATCTCAAGACCGATCATTGTAAGTGTGTTTCCGCCACTCTTCTTTGTATATTCATTCACATTTCTATGCCTATTTGATCTTGGGACTAAACCTAGAAACCCAACAATGGTATCTATGAGCCAATTTGAGCATGAAATGAATTAGGGTAAAATTTGGGTAAAATCAATTTGAGCATGATTTGATAAAATTGATTGATTGAGTATGCTTGAATGATGATGTATTGAAGTTGTATATGATCAATTTCATGAAAAGTTGATTGGATCAATTTGTTGCCCAAAACTAGGCTTGGCCGAATGCTTCTTACCCTTATAAGTCATGGTATTTTTGTTTTTTGATCATTGGATGACTTGAAACATTGGGTAATGTTGATTTAAAATTCAATCGGATTGAAAACGAAATCGAACATAAAATACCCACAAATGCCGTGACCTATTGAGCATGTAATGAGATTATTTTTGGTTCAAAAATGTTGGACATAAGTTGAACAAATGAATACATAATTAATTGACTAAATTTGTATTTTGGAAATATTAATTTGGATAATTAATTGATGTATTACATTTTGGTTAATTGAATTATAAAGTTTGGAATTTTAAAATTTGATTAATTGGGCTTGATTTTGAATTGGGCTTGTAATTGTTGTATTTGGGCATAATGGGCTTGGTTGGGCCAAGTTGGTTTAGGCCAATTGGATTGGATCCATATTGGGCCTAAATCATTCCATTAAGTCCAAATATAAAAATGGGCTTTAAAAGTTTAATTGGGCCTTATGGGCCGAAATTGGTTTCTTGGAAAATGAGGGTGATTCCTTAATTGGGCTTGGTAATTGGGTTGACCCATATTGACCAAAGCCCATGCCTTATGAAATCAATTGAAAGCCCATCGGACTTTAATTAAACAAACATTGGATGTTAGTTGGGCTTTGAGACCCGATAAGATTAGATTTGGAATCTAAGTCGTTAAAGCGCATTAAAAAGTGTAGTTATTTAATTTGGAATTAAATAAATGAATTAGTATTGAATACGAATTAAATTAGATTTAACGAGTAGTTCGATATAATTCAAGAATTGTACTTTGAGTACTTATTCTCAAACGAGTTGGACTCGCGCAAAATCAAATCGTTGTTTGAACATTGGATGATCACATAATTCAAAGATTAATTAATTGGATTAGATTGATTGAATTGCATGCTATGAATGAATACATGGATGTGTTGAATGAATAGTGTATATCAGATGGATATTAGAAGGAAAGGGAAATTTTGGAAATTGTTGTAAATTTAGAATTTATTAAATTGGACCTGCGTGTCCAGCCTTATCTCTCATTATTATTTGTATTCTCTTCTCACCTAATTCCCCTCAATGTAATGAAGTTTCTATTATTGTATTATGCATTGGGTAGAAGTAGAATAGTGCTAGCCGGGGAGAGGAAAAGAGTGATTTGTTCTAGGAACAAGTTGTTAAATATACATCCGCATATCGTTATTATTTTACTTCCGCGCCTTATTATGCTTTTAGAATGCATGCTTAAGGGTGTATGATGAGACAATCAAAGATAATAAATTGGTTGCCAATTTATGTGAAAAACCCTCAAAACATATTAAGCGATATTTCCTTCCATTGAGTGATTCTTACTCAAGATCCAAAATTGGCACTCGTTTGTTGGCCAAAGTCAAGACCTTTGTCAATTCCGGATGTGTTTGAATCATGAAAGCTTTGTTCCATATCGGTGTCTTGTCCAAGTTGAGATTTGTTGGCCAAAGTCAAGATCACTTCTTGTCCATCGATATTGATTACGAAGCTTTCCAACGTTAATGGGTCCCGCTTAACTGGAATCATTAAGCTTGTTGTGCCAAAGCCAAGGCTTAGTTGATTCAGAGGAAAATGTTAGGAAAATATATTGGATATATTGGCATATATATTGTATATATGTTTCGGACTTGGAGGTACACCTACCGGATCTAGGAATTGGATGAGATCCAATTGATCTTCGAGATCTACCTAATGAAATATCATACAGCTTGTTGGCCAAAGTCAAGGTTGTGCGTTATTTAACGGGATCCTAGCCCACTAGGAAACTAGGTTTCCCGAGTACTCGACAGAGGGTTAGAGGCTCGCCGAAAAATAGTGGGAGGCTATATTGAATTTGCAATTTTGTTCAAATACTTCACTTTACGCGCTTTCAAATATTTCGTCAAAATTATTTAATTAGTTGGACTAATATAATGTTATTTTTCTTGTAACAGTTGGACTGTACCCTACATTGTTAATTGGATAATTAGATTATCGCAATTAAAATGACTGGAAAGAACAGTGTCTGGGACATCATCATGGGCGATAATGTCTTCAACGGCACTAACTTTTCCGATTGGGACATGAATCTAAGGATAGTCCTTGGATCCGAGAGGCTGCTATATACTATAGAGAGACCTCTGTGGCCTAAGCCCAGATCTGATCAGTTGCTCGAGCTAGATCTTTGGAAGACACATAGTGATGACAACGCAACTGCTCAATCTATCATGCTTGCTGCTATGACTCAGCAATTCCGTCGACAGAACAATGGATTGGATCCCTATACAATGTTGGAAAAGTTGAATGATCTACACCGATCTAATTTAGATCGCAAAGATATGAGTTACAGAAGAAGCTCTTCCGTGCTCGGATGTCGGAGGGTACGTCTGTTGAACATCACGTGACACAAATGATTGCCGATATTGAGCAGCTTGGACAAATGGGGATTGTCTTTGAGATAGAGACCTCTATAGATTTGATCTTGCAGTCTCTCCCCGACACTTGGAGTGGGTTCATCATGAACTACAATATGATGAACCAAGAGAAGACTCTTGAGAGCTGATGTCCAGCTGCGTGAGGCAGAAAAGGAACTTCTTAAGGCATGAAGCGCGAGGCGCACTTCGCTTCTACATCTCGGATCCGAGGGCTGGGCCCAAACGACTAGAGGTATCAAGAAGAAGAAGAAAAAGAAGGGCAAAGGCAAAGCGTCAAAGGCTTCTGGGAAGCCTAAGGACAAATCTCAGGATGTTTGCCTCCAGTGCGGGAAGCGAAGTCACTGGAAGTGTGACTGCCGCGAGTACAAGGCGCTCCAGAAGGAGATAAAGGCGGGCAAGGCACTGGCCTCAAGGTATGTTTGTTATAGAAATAAAGATGACTACTTCTAGTTTTAAAAATTGGATTTTTGATTCTGGTTGTGGTACTCACATTTATACTGATGTGCAGGATCTGCGGATTAGCAGGAAAATGGCGTCATGAGAGATTGACCTCCGTGTTGGAAATGGGACTCGAGTCGCCGTTTTGGCCGTTGGCACTTTTGTTTTGGAACTGCCCTCAGGGCATGTACTTGAACTAACAGACTATTATTATGTACCTAGTTTGACTAGGAATATTATTTCTATATCTATGTTAACCCAATGTGGGTATACTTTTGTATTTCGAAACACTGGGTGTTTTATGTATAAAAATGATATAGAAATTTGCACTGTTATTGTAAATAATGGTCTTTATATTTTGAATATAAATCAATCTCAACTATATTCTGTAACAAACAAAAGGCTTAAAGTAAGTCATAAAGATGAAACTTATATGTGGCATTGTCGTCTGGGACACATAAACAAGACTCGCATATCCACACTTTCGAAGAGTGTGTACTTGGACGGATTTGATCCAAATTCATATGACGTCTGCGAATCTTGCTTATTAGGCAAAATGCTTAAGTCACCTTTTAGCGGTAAAGGTGTGCGAGCCACAAAACTATTAGCCCTTGTTCATAATGACGTTTGTGGGCCCATGTCTAGCCAGGCTAGAGGTGGATATGAATACTTCGTAACCTTTACGGATGATGCATCACGTTATGGTTATGTGTATCTTATGAGACACAAGTCGAAAACTTTTGAGAAATTCAAAGAGTTTCGACACGAAGTTGAAAAACAGACCGGTAAAAGTATTAAGACATTACGGTCGGACCGTGGTGGCAAATACTTAAGTAATGAGTTTCTTGACTACTTGAAAGAATATGGTATTCTTTCACAGTGGACTCCTCCTAGAACACCGCAATTAAACGGTGTGTCCGAACGGAGACCGAACTTTGTTAGACATGGTAAGGTCTATGATGAGTCGCACCGAGCTACCTATTTCCTTATGGGGATATGCATTAAACAGTGCAATACTTATTTTGAATAAGGTTCCATCAAAGTCTGTTCAACAGACTCCGTATGAGATATGGATAGGAAAAAAATCGGGTTTCTCATTCCTGAAAATTTGGGGATGCTGGGCATACGTCAAACGTTTGGAAGGTACCAAACTTGAACCCAAATCGGATAAATGCATATTTGTAGGATATGCTAGGGAAACCAAATGATATTACTTCTATCACCCATATGAGAAAAAAGTATTTGTTGCTCTACATGCGGTTTTCCTTGAGAATGAATTCCTAAATGCAGTGGTAAGTGGGAGGAAAGTAGAAATCGATGAAAATCAGAGTGGTACTGTTCCTGGCACAGAATCCTTAACGAACATGAACAGTCCATCCAGGGTGAGACTGTACCACAATCTTCGATTACACAAGGACCACGTAGGTCGGAGAGAGTCAGGAAACAACCTGAGAGGTATGGGTTTCTGATCTCACCTCATGTAGATATCAATCTCATTGAGGAATACGAGCCGACTACATATGAGGAAGCGATACAAGATATCGATTCCGCTTTATGGCAAAAGGCCATGAAGTCCGAAATGGATTCCATGTACACCAACCAATTTTGGACACTGGTTGATGCACCAGAAGGCGTAAAGCCTATTGGATGCAAATGGGTCTTCAAGAAGAAGACCGACATGGATGGCAACGTACAAACGTACAAAGCTAGGCTTGTAGCGAAGGGGTATCATCAACGACATGGTGTCGATTACGACGAAACTTTCTCACCCGTTGCCATGATTAAATCCATTCAGATAATGCTTACTATAACTACATATTTCGATTACGAGATATGACAGATGGACGTCAAAACTGTTTTCCTTAACAGAAACCTTTTGGAGGATGTTTATATGCAACAGCCTGACGGTTTTGTCGTGCCGCGACTTGCAAACAAGGTTTGTAAGTTAAATCGATCCATTTATGGATTGAAGCAAGCATCGCGTTCTTGGAACCAAGCTTTGATGAGATCATAAAAGAATATGATTTCGTTCAAAGCGATGATGATCCTTGTGTATATAAGAAGGTTAGTGGGAGAGCACTGACATTCATTGTCCTTTACGTTGATGATGTATTACTTATTGGCAATGACATTCCCATGTTAACGTCGGTGAATTCATTGAAATTCTCCATGAAAGATCTGGGAGAAGCAGCATTTATTCTAGGAATAAAGATCTACCGGGATAGATCTAGAAAGCTGCTTGGACTCTCCCAGAGTACGTACATTGACAAAGTGTTGAAGAGATTCAACATGGATCAGTCCAAGAGGGGACTATTACCAGTGTCACATGGCGTCACTCTATCTAAGGACATGTGTCCTAAAACTCAAGATGAGAGAGACCCATGAGTCAGATACCGTTCGCCTCGGCAGTCGGATCGATCATGTATGCCATGATATGTACGCGACCTGATGTCTCATATGCTTTGAGCATGTGTAGTCGCTATCAAGCTGATCCAGGTGAAGGTCACTGGATGGCGGTTAAGAATATCCTTAAGTATCTTAGACGAACTAAGGATGCTTTCTTAATCTATGGAGATGGAGAACTTGAGGTAACTGGGTATACCGATGCAAGTTTCCAAACCGAAAAAGAAGACTGTAAGTCACAATCCAAGTATATATTTTGTTTGAATAACGGAGCAGTGAGTTGGAAATCTTCCAAGCAAGAGATTGTTGCCGATTCAAACACAGAAGCGGAGTATATCGCTGCAGCTAAAGCAAAAAAGGAGGCAGTTTGGATCTGAAAATTCCTAATTAGATTAGGAGTAGTTCTGTTAGCAGCTGAGCCCGTTCCATTATATTGTGACAATAACGGGACGATAGCGCAGGCTAAGGAACCGCGGTCTCATCAACGATCCAAGCATTTTCTTCAACGTTTCCATCTGATTCGTGAGATCATACATCGTGGCGATGTGAAGATCGAGAAGGTCGCATCAGAGGACAACATTGCAGATCCGCTGACGAAAGCTATTCCTCAGCAAAATTTTGAACGACATGTACATAGTTCAGGTGTTAGATGCTTGAGTGAATGGCTATAGGCCAAGTGGGAGATTGTTGGACAATTATGACCCATAGCGTCACTATTTGTAAAAGACATTGTGTTTTTGTACAAATTAATTATGTAGCAATGGAAATTGCCTTTTATCATTTCGTAATTAGATTACTTAAATGTGTGAATGATGAAAGTCCTTATGATTAGTTTCAGATTGATAAGATATGAGACAGTATCAATCCATAAAGGTTTAATCATTAAATATCTCTAGTCTTAATATTATCGAGACTGGACATCGATAATGTGGAATAGACTAGTATTGCACTTGTGCGTGTTATGAAGCGTAACAACATAATTCTCATGTATTTAAGTATTGGATACTTATGCAAGTGTGATAGGAGGTTTTGTTTTACTGATGGTACGGAAAACAGCTCCTCTCTGGATAGACCCCGCGAAATCCCATTGGTAGTATGATTATGTGTCTATGGGAATCCGCATCAGGGTAGATGTATTTGGTCTTAACTTGAGACTTGCATCGCTAGTACTTGCCACAATCAATACGATTTGGTTTTGGTCGTCAGGACTTTAACAGGTTCTGTGTACGCCTCTTCTAAGTTTATTGAGAATCATAGTGTATTGGATGTGATGTCAAGACGGAAGTATCACTTCAGTCATATGGAGATTATGATCACGCAGGGATACATAACTCGTTCTCTAAGGGTTGTAACCATCGGGATAATATGACTAGGTCATGATTATCCGATAATAAAGAGACTAGTTGCTGGTGATCCGATATATGGTCGTACGGGGCATATACTATTCCAGCCCCAAGCCTTGCATGTGACATCCGATACTGGATCGCAATACGCAATACTACGTATACTACGCCTGATATAGATCGTATATTCCATTAAGAATATTTCTGGAGAATTGGGTAGGCATGACGCTTTGCTAGAAGCCAACCTTGTCTCGTAAATCGGTAAAAACGTAGTACTTGGTACGTACGTGTTCGGATGGTCCGACGACCGGATTTACTGCCAACATATCCAGGGATCTCTTGGGTCGCTTCCCGAAGATTCACCGATGACCTATGATTCGAGCATAATTAATCTGGGATTAATTGCGGAGAGACTTTATCTGGGATAAAATACTATTTGAAGAGAGAGAAAGATTAATGTGGAATTAATTGATAAAATAATATATTGATATATTAAACGAAATTAGATTTCGACGCAGAATTAAAATTAGATTTTAATTCGGGCAAACGAGTTAATTTAGAATTAATTCGTTAGCGACGTGAATAGTAATTTTGCTAGGCATAATTATTTAATTAAATTCAATTTAATTACGTCGCGACCGAAGTTCGTTAATTCGGAATTAGCGAACCCAAGCCCGGGAGTGTTTGCTGGCCCACTCGCATTTGGAATCGAGTGGGGCCCACATGTCACATCACATGTCACTTCACTTGTCACCTTAAGTTGCTTTTGGTTGATCGGTTTAGGTGAAGTTGTTGATGACTTCTTTTACACTCCAAAGTCATGCCTTGAATGACTTTTTCCAAACCAATATTTGGTATATCAATTAATTGTTTTTTGAAAATAATTACACAAGTCTTCTATTCTCTCTTCCATGACCGAAAATTGAAGCCATTTACTCTACAAATTTTCTTTCTTCATTTCACCGAAAATATAAGGAAAGGAAGTGTGAAATTTTGTTGCAAAATTTCAAAGAGCTAGCACTCATCAAAGAATCATTACAATGTGTTAGGGAAACCAACTTGAGAGCTTGGAATCCACACAAAGCTTGGAGCTTGAAGGAGTCACCTTAGCCGAAAATAGCAAAGAGTTCTTGGAGTTCATTTTGCTTCTCAACACATCTCAAAACCGATCATTGTAAGTGTGTTTCCGCCACTCTTCTTTGTATATTCTTTCACATTTCTATGCTTATTTTGATCTTGGGACTAAACCTAGAAACCCAACAGGTAATGCCCAACTAACCTAGTTGATCGATGTCAGCAATCATCTGCGACTTCTAGTGTTCGACAGATGTACCCTCTGACATACGTGAGCGAAAGAGCTTCTTTTGCAATTTGTACTTCTAAGATCTAATGATATATCTATGAAGATCTTTAATTTAATCATCATGGTACAAGGATCTAATCCTTGGTTTTGATGATAAAATTAAAGTGTCATTGCATCAAGCATAAAGGATTGAGCACTAAGGTTATCATCACCATGAGTCTTCCAAAACTCATGCTCCACTATTTGCTCAACTCCGGGCTCAGGCCCGAGATGTCACTCTATCAAATAAAATAACTTCTCGGCTCCCAAAACTATCCCGAGGTTCTATTACCAATTTGAAAATTAAAGCCACTTAAAGATATTTTCACCTATGATTATGTTCTAAACGCTAATCTTTCAGTTATCTTGATTCCAATAGTCCAACTATCCAATCAATGATTTCAGGTACAATCGAATATAATGATTATTATAGTCTAACTATATAATCAACTACTATTTGATTGGTTAAATTCAAATATATTTGATTACTATAATCCAATTATATAATCAACTATAAATGAAATAGTTTGAATACAGTCCAACTGTTTAATTTAAAACAACAATAAAAAATTAGTCCAACTAATATATATTTAAATAATGACGAAAAAATGAAATGAGCGCGTATTGGCAAGTATCTAAACGAAATTGCAAATTTAATACTTGCCTCCCACTATTTTTCGGCAAGCCTCTAACCCTCTGTGGAGTACTCGGGAAACCTAGTTTCCTAGTAGGCTAGGATCCCGTTAAATAACACACAACCTTGACTTTGGCCAACAAGCTGTATGATATTTAACTAGGTAGATCTCTAAGATCAATTGGATCTCATCCAATTCCTAGATCCAATAGGTGGACATCCAAATCCAAAACATATATCTAATATATGCCAATATTCCCTAACCTTTTTCCTCTGAATCAACTAAGCCTTGGCTTTGGCACAACAAGTTTATAATTCCAGTTAAGCGGGACCCATTGACCTTGGAAAGCTTCGTAATCGATGTCGATGGACAAGAAGTGATATTGACTTTAGCCAACAAATCACAACTTGGACAAGACATGCGATATGGAACAAAGCCTTCATGATTCAAACATTTCCGCGATGGACAAAGGTCTTGACTTTGGCCAAGAAACCAGTGCCAATCTTGGATCTTGAGAATGAATCATTCAATGGAAGGAAAACGCTTAATATTTATTGAGGGTTTTTCGCGTAATTGACAACCAATTAATTATCTTTGATTAGGTCTCATCATACACCCTTAAGCATGCATTCTAAAAGCATAATAAGGCACGATAAATAAATTAATAATGATATGCGGATGGATATTTAAAAAATTTGTTCCCAGAACAAATCTCTCATTTTTCTCTCCCGGCTAGCACTATTCTTACTTCTACCCAATTACATAATACTTCTAAAGAAACCTCATTTACATTGAGGGGAATAGGTGATAAGAGAAATACAAAGAATCAAGAGGTAATAGGCTGGACACGCAGGTCCAATTTAATAAATTCTAAATTCATTACAACAATTTCCAAAATTGCCCTCACCCATCTAATATCCATCTGATATACATTATTCATACATCATATCCTTGTATTCACACAAAGCATGTTGTCAATCAATCTAATCCAATTAATTAATCTTTGATTAATGACTATCCAATGTTCAAACAACGATTTGATTTGCGCGAGTCCAACTCGTTTAAGAATAAGTACTCAAAGTACGAATTCTTGAATTATATCAAACTACAATATTAAATCCATTTTAATTTGTATTCAATACTAATTCTTTATTTAATTCAAATTAAATAATTACACTTTTAATGTGCCTTTTAAACTTGGATTCCAAATCCAATCTTTATGGGTCTCAAAGCCCAATTAACATCCAATGTCAATTTAATTAAAGTCCAATGAGCTTTTAATTAATACATAAGGTATGGACTTTGGCAACCAAAGCCCATAAGGAATCACTCTTTGCCACAAAATTAATTTTGGCCCATTAGGCCCAATTAAATTTTAAAGGCCCATTTATTATATTTGGACTTTATGGAAATGGTTTTAGGCCCAATTGGATCCAACCAATTATCCTAAACCAAACTTGGCCCAACCAAGCATATTAAGCCCAAATACAACATTTTTAGCCCAATTCCAATTAAGCCCAATTAATTTAATCACGATATTCCAAATATCACCATTATTTAATTAAAGTGTATTAGCCGTAAATAATTAGTTAAATTAATATTTCCAAAACACCAATTACACTAATTAATCATGCTTTAATTAATCAATTTATGTCTAACACAGATTGAAGCAAAATCAATCCAACATGCTCATAAAGTCACGTCAATCATGGGATTTTTATATCCGATTTGATTTCAATCCAATTAAATCACAAATCAATATACTCATGCATTTTAAACACATCCAATTGTCTAAAATTCAAAAATCACCATGACTTTAAAAGGTTCAAACTCTCAGCCAAACATATGGAATTTGGGGAAATTTTATCCAATTCAATTTCTCAATTCCTAAGATGCACAAATCTAATTAACATCATCCAAGCTCAACCAAAACCTCAATTTGAAGAAATCATAAAAGCCCCAAATTAAAGTCTATGAACCCTAATTCATTTCATGCTTAATTTATGGCTCTGATACCATTGTTGGGTTTTCTAGGTCAAACCAAGATCATATAAGCATATGAAATGTGTGAATCAACAAAGTAAGATGGCGGAAATACTCACTTTCATCCACTAAGATGATGTATGAGATAACAAAAATTTGCCTCCATTGAAGTTGCTCCAAGCTCCTCTCTTTGATGTATGTTAAGCTTCTAAGCTTGTCCTTGAATTCCAAACTCATGGATAGATTTCCCTAACACCTTTGAATGACTCATTGTGTGTGCTAGAACTTAGAAAAATTGCAACAATTTCTTCTTGTTCTATGATAGTTTCAGCCAAGCCAAATGGGAGAGGAAGAAGATGAAGTTCACGCCCAAGGCATGAAGTTGGGAGAGAGAGAGTGAATTTTTGTGTAATCATAATTGATTTCCAAAAAACAATTATCATATACCAAGACCAAACTTTTGGTATTAGTCATTTCAAATGACAAAAAGTGTAAAATAAGTAACCACCAACTTCTATCACCATAAAGTAACAAAGTTGACTAGTTGATGTGACTTGTGGGCCCCACTTTAATTCAAAATCCGAGTGGGCTGATGAGTGGTAATTATATCACTATTTCCCACTCATTTAACCTAATATTTTGATGTGTTTTGTGTTATTTTGTTTATAAATAAAGTTTGTCAGGACTCTCTGGAGGTGATTTGGGGCCAAAACAGTGAAAATTGGAAAAAATGGCATTTTGGTAATTTTGGCGCGTCGCGACGCGCAAGCCTTTGGCGTCGCGACGCCTAACATGCACCAAGACTTGCTAACGTGCGCCGGGTCCACAAGTCAGAATCTGAGAAATTTGACTTTGCTAACGTGTACCGTGCCACGTGTCACCATCATAGCCGATCTGCTAACGTGCGCCGTGCCACGTGTCATCATCCTACGGTGCCAAAAATCACCATCGCTATATGTCACCACGTGTCACTCCACATATCTACCACGTCATCATCTACATCACTGGTTGACCGAGTCAACGTGCCACATCATCACCACGTCATCATCAACCAATCACAGCGCCTGCCACGTGTCATTATTCTATGGTGCCGACAGTCACTTTCGCCATGTGTCACCACGTCAGCTCAATTATTGACTCATTTATCCGAATTGATACGTGGCAGATAAGAATTTGAAATCATCCAATCACGAGCCACCATGTATCACAATCATTGAGCTCCCAGCCGCCTTGCCACGTGTCACCTTATCACCTTATCCAGAATCCCACGTGACAAACCAGAAGCTTCCACATCGACAATCACGCGTGTCGCGACATGAGCTGTGCGTCGCGACGCGGACACCCTACTGACGCCTATAAATAGAGCTCGAAATTTCAGTTGTAGATATACCTTCCTCTCTAATTTCTCTGATAAATAGAGAGTTTTCTATCTAGTTTCTTTTAATTTCAGTTTTGTAATTAATTTTAATTACGTTCTGTAATAATAATAATTTACTTTTTTTACTTTTACAGTTTTTACTATTCAACCATGAGGAGGTAACTTCCCCCTGCTAGGGTGAAAGGTAATTCTTTTACGATTGCTATTTAGATTAATCTCCCTTAAATATAATATATTCACTATTTAAAATTTGATTTAAAAAGAATACCGCCAGATTGGTCGGTTGGTAATTCATTTTAATCTGGTTTAAACCTGACTAATCAACGATACCGCCAGATTGGTCGGTTGGTAATTAAATTTTCTTACCGCCTATATGGCAGGTTTATTTTGGTTCCGCCTTTATGGCTGGTTGGACTTAATTTGACTTAATCAGATTACCGCCTATATGGCTGGTTGGTAAAATAATCACAAGTTAATATATTATATTAAGGGAGATATCTAAATAGTAAATAGTAAAAGTTGATCCTTTTACCTTAGTATTTTATTTTATTGTAATTTACTTTTCAGCTTTTACTTTACCGCAATTACTTTTCAGCATTTTTACTTTATGTCTTTTACTTTTAAGTTTTTACTAGCCCTAGTTATGTGTCGTAACTAAGTTAGTTATCTGGGGTTGTGATGAATTCTAATATTACCAGTTTATAAATGGGTTATTTTATAGATTGGGTAATTTAAAGGTTTACTTATTAAGTCTTAAGCTTAATGCTTCTTGTTGTCTGATCACCAATAACATTGATGTGGTAAATCTAAAATAAACTTGACAAATGAATTTTAGGTTTCAGCCTTAGACTTAATAGCCCACGATCTTCTTTGAGGATAGATAACCCTTTAATAGATTTCCTTATAGGATAGACATATACTTGTCGGGCGGGGGTAGCCATAATTGGAACTTAAACTTAATGAATCCAGATAATTTGGTTGACATAGACATATGGTTCAATTGGGTTAAACTGGGTATTTGCGTCTGACCATCGACAGAGGCTTTCGCATAATTTAGTGTTTCAGGTTAGTAAACCGATATATTACACAAACATGAAATAACCACTTCATCTTTTAAAAGATATTAGAAAGATTCAAAACCCTAGATAGTTTTTAATATTGAATTTTCTTAAACTCACTTTTGCGCAATTTTATTTACTTATTTTTAAATTTAAAATCTTCACCATTTCAAATCAATCAAAAAACCTGTTAGATACCAGTAATCATTTGACCTCATAAAATTAATAGATTAGGTATTAAGTACTCGTGGGATCGATACTTTTTATACTACTTGAACGGTACGTGCGATTGCATTATACGTGTGTGTTTACGCCGGTCATGGACCCGCAAACACGTTCCGGGCTCGGGTTCGTTATTTCCGAATTAACAAATTTTCCGTTGTGACGTAATTAAATCAAATTTAATTAAATAATTATGCCTAGCAAAATTACTATTCACGTCGCTCGCGAATTAATTCTAAACTAATTCGTTTGCCCGATTTAAAATCCAATTTTAATTCCGTTATGAAATCTAATTTCATTTAATATATCGAATATATTATTTTAATTGATTAATTCCAAATTAATCGTTCTCTCTCTTTTAATTGAATTTTATCCCAGATAAAATTCTCCGTAATTAATCCTAGATTAATTTTCTCTCTCTTCTAATTAATCCCAGATTAATTATGTTCGAGTCATACGTCATCGGTGAATCTTCGGGAAGTGACCCATGAGATCTCTGGATATGTTGGCAATAAATCCGGTCATCGGAGTATCCGAATACGTGATTTACCTAATACCATGTTCTTACCGATTTACAAGACATGGTTGGCTTCTAGCAAAGCGCCATGCCTACCCAATTCTCCAGAAATATTCTTTTAAGGAAAATGTAATCTAGGTCAGGCGTAGTATACGTAGTATTGAGTATTACGATCCAATATCGGATGTCACATGTTAGGCCTGTGACTGGAATTGTGTCTGCCCCGTACGAAGTACATATCGGATCTCTGGTAACTAGTCTCTTTAATCGGATAAGCATGACCTAGTCATATTATCCCGATGACTGCAGTACATAAGAGTACCAGTTCCGTATCCTACGTGATCATCATCTCCATATGACTGGAGTGATACTTCCATCTTGACATCACACCCAATACACTACGATTCTCAATATACCCAGAAGAGGCGTATACAGAACCTGTTAAATCCTTGGACGACCAAAACCAAAATATACTGATTGTCGCAAGTATTAGCGATGCAAGTCTCAGGTTAAGACCAAATACCCTACCCTGATTCGGACTCCCATAGACACATAGTCATACTACCAATGGGATTCCGAGGGGTCTATCCAGAGCGAAGCTGTTTCCGTACCATCGGTAAACACAACATCCTATCACACTGGTATAAGTATCCAATACTTAAATATATGAGAACTATGCCGTTATGCTCCCACAACGCGTACAAGTGCAATACTAGTCTATTCCGCTTTATCGATGTCCAGTCTCGATAATACTACGACTAGGGATATTTAATGATTAAACCTTAATGGATTAATACTATCTCGTATCTTATTAATCCGGAACTAATCATATGAACTTTTATCATTTATATATCCCGGTAATCCAATTACAAATGATAAAAGAGCAATTTCCTTTGTCACAGAGTTAATTTGTACAACAACACCTTGTTCTGTACCAATAGTGATGTTATGGGTCATAATTGTCCAACAATGTCTTGTCAATACGAAGATGAATGAGTTCTCACTACTTATATCCAATATCATCATTAGTGTGAGGGTATTAGTGCTCAGAACTTAGGTTGCTCCGATAAAACATTAGATGTAGCATGATGAGTTTGTAGGGGTTTTTAGGGGCTAAATCCGGTAACGCAGCGGAAGCGGTGGAAAATCGTATTTTCCGATTTCAAAACTTTTTCTCGGATTAATTAAATAAACAAATTTATTTAATTATCCAATAATCAAATTATGAAATAAAATTCAAATGAATCATATTCAAGTGAATTTACAGAAATGCCCTTACATTGGTATTTTGTCCATTTTAGTCTGAAATTGATCTAATCAATTTTGAATGATTCTAAATCATTTCTAAGATGAACTTAGCATGTTCAAAACATCAAAACACCAAAAGCACAAAAATCCCCAAAATCTAATCCTTGGCCGAGAGCCTCACAAGGGGGCATTTTGTGCCTTTTTATCATTTCATGCTTCAAAACACATCTAATGTAATCCAATCAACATGAAACTTTATATGCATCATATACACATCCAAATGCACAACATATATGAAAAGCCCCAAATTTGGAATTGGTCATGAACCCTAATTTTTCAATTTCATCAAATTGGACAAATTAGACCAAATTGGTTAAATCAATTGTTTCAATCATCATTCTTCCATCCAATCCAAAGTCTCAACACAATGAAACAACTCAAGATCAAATATAGGTCATCTAAGAGTGGGTAAACAACTCTAGATTAGCAACATGGTTTCCAAAACCTTAAAAGAATGTTTATAACTACAATAGTCACAACCTTCCTTCACCATACATGCTCAACACTTCAATCAAACTTCCATCAACAAAAACAGAAAGAAATAAAGAAAGAAATAATCTAAGAACATCACATGTTGAAGCCTAGAACCTAAGGAACATTTTCCTTTCTAATAGCAAGTTTGAAAAACTTACTAAAATTCCAAGCTTTCTTTGATCTTTCTTTCTTTCTCAAGCTTTCTTTAAGTTTCTTCAATAGAGTTTCCTTTTGTAAAGTGTATTAGGTTAAGTGTAAAGTGAAATGAAAATCAATATATACTTGTAACATTTAAGCCTTGGCCGAAAATCACCTTAGCTTTTACAAGTTTAGTAATTTCAATTTCATTTCATTCTAATTTGGTCAACTTGCATAAATATTTTAATAACACTTTATTAGATATTTAATTAAGTCAACAAAGGCAACTAATATCATTTACTTCAAATATCCTAATGTAAGATATTTATATTTTAATTAATTTAATCATTTAATAATTAATTAATTAATTAATTAATCAAATACAAATATATTAAATATATGTATAATATTTACATTAATATTAAAAACATATATCATTTAGGATATTAGTCAAATAACTCATTTTGATTATTAATTAATGTGTATTTAAATTAATCAAGTATTAAATGTAAATACACAATAATTAGGCAAATGACTATCTAGTCCCTTTAGCACGTATCTTGCGTTCAACCTTTAAACGACTTTATAAATAATCAATATTATTTATTAATGTTGCTCTAGTGCTCTACGAGTATGTTTCATTATTGAGACTCTTTAGATTCAGGTATATCTGTCACGAAATCTAATTTCGTGTCCATAATCTATCCACCCGTAGATTATGACGATCACGGATAATCTCGTTGAACCATATAGGTCGAGGTCATGGCAAATGTATAATTCCTCCGTCACAGGTATCCGGATATATCCCAGAGATACAGATGTAAACGTCAAATCTCTATGGGGATTATCCAGTCGACTATTCCATTAGCAATCTCTAAAAGAATGTTTAGAACTAGCTTCTAAACTTTACCAGGGGCCCATGGTTTTATCTGATTGCTAATCATATGGACTACTTATGCTCTGGTACACAGAACTGACGGATCCTATCTTGATACACATAGGACACCCTGAGGATCTGTCTACACCCAACGAACAGGCGGAGGTCTGATCTAAATAGATCGGTGACGTGACTGCCATCTAAGTGTAGAAGATGTCTCATGTGCCCACAATGGCATCTCAAGTATAATAATCACAAGTGCTACTCAACCCGAGAAGATTCTTATTGACGCTGGTGTACCATCCATTAAGAATCTTCGGTGAGTCGTTCAGTGTTTATCCGCTATAAACACCTACACGTCTATACTAGTCTCCAAGACTAATGGTTCATTGAGAAACCATTGGAATCATATATTCCAGTATACGACATGTACTGGTCTCAACGGGTTTATTATACCGACCAAGTAGTGTAAACCTTGACCAGGAACTATCTGAGAATGATAACGTCATGATACTACTCAATGTCCGTTGCGACGCTTTTGCAACTGTACCATGACTAATCATTCTAAGGTCATTACGTCTTTACCATTTAATAAGATAGATTATATTATAGAAACTGCATATATTATTCATAATAATAATGTTTTACAGACGTATTCAAAAGAAATACAACCGGGAATTGGCACTCTGAGCACCAACCCCAACAAAATCTCCCACTTGCTCTAGTGCCAATATCGATTGTATCTAATACCCATCGACTCCACGTGTTTATCAAACAACTTCGGAGGTATGGCCTTCGTTAGCGGGTCTGCTACATTATCTTCACTCGGTACCTTGCACACGACAATATCCCCTCGCGACACGATCTCTCGAATGATGTGGTACTTGCGTTCCACATGCTTCGACTTCTGATGCGCTCTCAGTTCCTTTGCTTACGCAATGGATCCAGTATTATCACAGTATAACGTAATCACATTCTCGATACTTGGGACAACTCCCAATTCTGTGATAAAGTTCTTTATCCACACAGCCTCATTTGAAGCTTCAGAAGCTGCAATATATTCCGCCTCAGCGGTGGAATCTGTTGTTGATCCCTGTTTGGAACTCTTCCAACAAACTGCACCTCCGTTAAGGGTAAAGACAAATCCATATGTAGACTTTCTATCATCGGGATCCGATTGAAAATCGGAGTCTGTATACCCATTAACCTGCAGTTCGTTTCCTCCATAAATTATTAACTTATCCTTGGTACCTTTAAGATACTTTAGGATATGTTTAATGGCCATCCAATGGTCATTACCTGGATTGGACTGATATCGACTAGTTACGCTAACAGCGAAACTGATATCAGGCCTCGTACATAACATGTCATACATTATGCTTCCCAAACACGAAGAATAAGGTTGGTTAGACATTCTAACCTTCTCATCTTCTGTTTGTGGACACATCTTCTTAGAAAGATGAATCCCATGTCTAAACGGTATGTTTGCTGTCTTACAGTTACCAAAACTATACCGTTCCAAGATCAATCATTTGGTGTCCAACACTTGGATCAACCCCTCGATCTTCTGAAGTATGACTCAAAACCAACAAACCGAAGTGTGGGCTTCACTCACAAATATTAAACCTCTAAACTATTTAGAGATTTAGGATGTCACAATGGTGTTTGGCTCTTTGGAATTTCAAATACTCCACAACACTTGTGAATATTTGAAGTTATTCTCTCTTTTCTCTTGAATCTTTCTCACAACAATTGTGTGAATGAATGCAAAGTGTTAACCTTAGGAAGTGAGCATGGTAGAAATTATATTCTCTTACACAAGCCAACTAACCTTGTCATTAAGCATCAAATGCTTTCTTGCAATGGCCAACACAAAAATGTGAATGCCATACCAAAGCATAAGAAATGTTAAGCTAAAGACAATGGCTTTGTCATTAAGCATTCAATGCTTTCTTTCAATGGAAAACACATAAATGTGGAGGCCATACCAAAGCATAAAATGCATTAGCTAATGACAAAACTATTAGGTGTATCCAAGTCACCTAATAGACATAATTGCTTGGATGACATGGTAAGCCATATGGCTTTGTCTCCAATGGTAAATAAAAATCAATATATTAATAATGATTTATTTACCTTCAATTATGTTGTAGTAATTATCTCATAATTATTACTAACTTGATTATCTCATAATCAAGACTCGATTATCTCATAATCAAAGAATTCTAGAAAACATTAAGTTAAACTAATTTAACAGAGTTTTCATTTGTGACAATAAATATTATTAATCTCATTAATAATATATAAATAAATATAATGTGAGCATAATTAGACAATCTAATTATATTAGGTTTGCTACAATTAATTGAGATAGCACGGGGACCAAATGGACCTACGGTTCCGAGCTTCAATAATTCCGAAATATTAATTAAACTCTTTAATCAAATATTACGAATTATTAACTCCGTGTTATTGTAGGAAACGTTTTCCTCGCGCAGCGGAAGCGGCTTAGGCACCCGGGATCGACATTGAAAAAATTTTCTGCCCTTCTCAATTTAATCAAGAATTTCTCTGCCAAAAATTCCAGATCCAAACAGCCACATATATTATTCACTGCCGAATTCACATTAGGCTGCAACCATTCATATCCCATGCATTATCATCAACCAGTCACGCACATCAACCGTTGATCATGCGCCAAACATGTCTTGATCTGCTTCACACAGGCGCTAATTTGCTTCACAGAGGCGCTTTAGCCACGTCCATATCAGTTCCAAGTGCATGTGTGGCATGGACCAGCTTATGAGCCATGGTATCCGCACTTGTCTTGGCCAATCTCCATTCGTACTTGTTCTTTGTTTGCACATGATCATATTCCAACATTAAGCCACTCATATGCATATAATAACCCACACGTGAATCATATATATATATATTGTGAATAAGCATCACACATGCATGTAAATAACATATAAATAAGCATGAGAATTATGATCAGCCAAAAGTTACTATCCTTTGATCACGTTCAGACCATTGATCGATTTCCTTTAATGCATGCACTCAGTTGCTGTGAGTTTGTGTGATTGGATCGGATCCACCGTTTGATCTCCCGAGATATGTCTCGTAAGCAACGGAAGGTAGGGTGGGCTACACTCACAAGATAAATCCCTAAACATTTTAGAGATTCTTTCACACTTTTTTTATTTTTTTTTTTCTTTTCTCAACTATTAAGAGAGAATGAGGAAGAAGATGGAGGCTAGGGTTTTCAAGAATAAGATAGGCCAAAAGAAAATCAAATTTTCTTTATATACTTAGGTTAAATTGTTTCCAAAATAAAACAACTACTCCCCTCCCCATCCAATGCAAGAATCGGCTAAGGATAAAAATTCTTATTTAATTTTGTAACATCTAATATTTAATTACCATAATAAAAAGATGTTACAAAAATTAAATATGTCATTACATTTCAAAAATGTGTAACATTCAAATAAGAGATTTAATTGCCAAAACAAATAAAATTCTCCTCTTTTCTTTTCCTCCAAAAATCGACATTGGCATATATTTTCTTTATTAATTTTGTAACATGTAATATTAACTTTACATAAAGTCATAGATGTTACAAAATCAAAAAGATTAATGCCATTATAGATTTGTAACTTCCAAAATTAAATCAAGGGTTTCCAAAACCCTTTAATTTGGAAATTACAACTTTTGCCTTTATTAAATTATATCATATATAATTTAATTATTAATAATAAATAATTATCATATAATCAGTTATTATACAAATCATATATTAATTTTTAATATATAGTTCCAAGTGTGACATAATTAATATTATTATTCATATTAATAATATTTATACCTTTGTGAGTATATAATTGGACTATCCAATTATACTAAATCCGCTATAGTATATCGAGCTAGCACGGAGACCAAATGGACCTACGGTTCCGAGCTCCAATAATCTCGAAATATTAATTAAGCTCTTAATTGAATATTTCGAATAATTTACTCTAGGTTATTCCACTAAAAACCCGAAGTTGCACTCTCGTTGCCGCAAATGATATATTAAGCCGAACCAAGTCGGTGTCCATCGATATAGTCATTACATACGAATTGACCCTTCACGAGTATCTCGTAATTAGAGTCGGGTCATAATGTCTGTTATACCCCTCGAATTATTTTTACCTTAAGTACCATTGATTCTCTAATGAATGATTTATTCATAACTATTGTGAATTTTTAATCTTTCTATTCGTAATAGAAAGACTTGAGCGCTCAAATCGTTCAAGCAACGAATCAACCCTTAAGAAAGATACTCATCTACTTCTCGCAAGAAGGAGTGAACTCCATGTCTATGTAAAACGTTCCCAGCTACACAACAGACTATGCCCCCAAAGTACGTAGCTATTGGTCGGGACTGCTACACCAACCTCACCTTTGTAAATCAAAGGACATAGCCTGTCATGCAGGAGTTCATAATACACTCATGATTAAGATCAATCCATATATGAC
The DNA here is from genome assembly GCA_019454045.1 of Zanthoxylum bungeanum. Lineage (NCBI taxonomy): Eukaryota > Viridiplantae > Streptophyta > Magnoliopsida > Sapindales > Rutaceae > Zanthoxylum > Zanthoxylum bungeanum. The sequence goes on along the minus strand of SKCR01044515.1, from coordinate 24,671 downwards.
CATCTAGTAGATCGAAATGAATTTCTTTATTTAATAGATATTATATGAATGTCATTTCTATCTGGGTCCAGTCCTATATGATCGCATCATACAAGGTGCCACCATTCTCATGTCTCTACATGGACGATCCGGATCAAGATCGCCATAAAATATAGAATTGACTGCAACTATAGATAAACCACAAACAAAGTACCCGCTTTGTTTGCTCTGTATTGAATATTTAAGATTACTAACTTCAGACTTAAATCCTCTTGTGTATGACACTCATACACTAAGTCTGAAGATACCTAAGTAATCTAGGGTATTCAAGATGATATATAATTTGCGAAATTTAAACAAACACATTGATAAATGAAAAATGCATCATTTTATTTCAAAACACATAAAACCATTTATATCACATGTAGCTCTAAGGCATACATCCCAACAATCTCCCACTTGCACTAGAGCAAATGGGACATGTCACGTAATCCTAGACCATCTAGGTGACCTTCTAACATTTTAGCCGACAAGGTCTTTATAAACGGATCTGCCAGGTTTCTATGAATTTCCTCTCTATATGTTTTCCCCTCTTAGGGCTTCTTGGTTATTTGGAGTTTACCACTGCACCATTATTATCGCAATAGAGAGTGTGGTATATCCATATCTGGAACAACTTCCAGATCTCCCAAGAATTTACCGAGCCAGACTGCTTCCTTAGCTGCTTCACAAGCTGCTATATATTCAGCCTCATGGTGGAGTCAGCAATACAAGATTGCTTTATACTCCGCCATACTATAGCCCCACAACCTAGGGTGAACACTGATCCTGATGTTGATTTCCTAGAATTGACATCTGTCCGAAAATTAGAATCTGTATATCCCCCATAGGATCATATTCTCATCGGAATACATAAGTATATAATCTATCGTTCTCTTAAGATACTTGAGAATGTGTTTCACAGCCACCCAGTGATCCAATCCTGGGTTCGACTGAAAACTACTGACTACTCCCACTGTAAAACAGATGTCTGGTCTCGTGCATAACATAGCATACATGAGACTACCAACTGTTGGGGCATATGAGATATGTCTCATTTCTTCAACATCTTGAGTTGTCTTAGGAGACTGTTCCTTTGACAAATGAATTCCATGCTAATAAGGCAAATTTCCTTTCTTGGAATTCTGCATCCCAAATCGCACAAGGATCTTGTCGATATAGGATGCATGAGACATAGCTAACAGTCGTTTCTTGCGATCCTAAAGTATCTGAATCCCAAGAACATAACTGGCCTCTCCCAAATCTCTCATTTTGAATTAGTTAGCTAGCCAGGTTTTCACGTCCGATAATATCTTTACATCATTCCCAATTAGTAAAATATCATCGACGTATAAAACAAGAAAAACCACCTTCCCGTTAATGACGCGCTTGTATACACAAGGCTCATCCAAATGTATTAGCTCAAGTGGTTGACTGGCTCTTATACATTTTCTAGTAAAATGTCTCTTGGTCATTTTTCCTTCTAAACAGGATTCGCATACTGTTAAAGTCATGATCTTTAACTGGTTTAAGGCTCTGTTCTTTATCAATCTGTCTATCCGGTCAAGGTTGATATGACCAAGTCTAAGACGCCATAGATATGTGTCATCGTGAGAAATCTTTTGCTATTTATTTTTAGGTTTCTCAACCTAAAATATTTCAGTATTGAGCAGTGGCTTATGTGTTAACAGTCTTAACACATACAAGTTATCTCTTAGTTTCCTTAGCATTTAGGCAATCCATTTATGAAATAATAACTATTATTATTAGATAAAATGATAACCATCATGCAATAGTTTTGCAACAGAAATCAAATTTCCATGACAAAACAGAAACAAACATTTCAGTATTGAGCAGTGGCTTATGTGTTAACAGTCTTAACACATACAAGTTATCTCTTAGTTTCCTTAGCATTTAGGCAATCCATTTATGAAATAATAACTATTATTATTAGATAAAATGATAACCATCATGCAATAGTTTTGCAACAGAAATCAAATTTCCATGACAAAACAGAAACAAACATTTCAGTATTGAGCAGTGGCTTATGTGTTAACAGTCTTAACACATACAAGTTATCTCTTAGTTTCCTTAGCATTTAGGCAATCCATTTATGAAATAATAACTATTATTATTAGATAAAATGATAACCATCATGCAATAGTTTTGCAACAGAAATCAAATTTCCATGACAAAACAGAAACAAACACCATTTTGTTTAAATTCAAATAAATTTTATTTGAAAAATTGAAAATTGATAACTCTCACTACTTTACTGAAACAACATCCCTTATCCTGACTCTTATAGTAAAGTTACCTTCAGCAAGGTCTTTACGTACATCAAGTAGCTATACCTTCAGCCTTCTCAGTGTTATTCTTATTTTGAAGACTTAAGAACATTTGTCTTAGCACTGGGCTTATGAAGATCCAGTAGCATGGACTCGTAATGGGTGAGCTCATTAAGTAGTTGGGTCAAAGTAAAAGTCAACTTGTTCATAACATAGTTGCTCTTAAACTGTAGGAAACTCTTCAGAAGAGTTTCCATAATCATGGTCACCTGGCTACGCTCGTCAATACGAGCTCCATGGGTTTCAGCAGTGTTGAGATAGGTCATCATCTTCAAGACATGCTCTCGGAATGATGTCTCATCCTTCATCCTAGCAGTCATGCTGAGACCATGGCCTTAAGGCGTTGACGCTGCGAAGGTTGCCCAACCATGCCCTGCAATGACTCAATCATCTAAGATGTTAGAGCCATCGGTTCATGCTTTACAACACGAACCTCAGACATCCCTGCTAGCAAGTAGTAGCGGGCTTTCTCATTTATTATGACCCATTTCTGGTAGGTATCGCGCACAGCTTGGCCAGCATTTCTGGCCGGCTCAGAAGGACTCTCCTTCGTCAAGACAACTCTAAGTCTTCGCAGACCAAGATAGCATTCATGTTACTTTTCCACATAACATAGTTTTTCTCCCGTTAATTTATCTTTTGAGAGTATGGAAATAATTGGAGAAACCATGGCTAGTAAATAAAATAAACATGCATTTAACATTCATTCATCGCATATTAAAATCATCAAACAATTTTGGCATAAAATTAGACATGATGCATGAACCATGAATAACGAATTAGAAACCTAAGAGAATTACTATGCCACGGAAATCTATCATTCCTCAAGTAAGTGCCGCCATATGGTAGGTCAAGTTCTTGCATGATAGATCGAGACAATCTCAGTTGATTTAATATATGCAGGAATAACTATTATTCCTATATTAAACAACTACTATTTCATTCGATCAAGGAATTTTATTAACAGTTAATTATTCCTTTGTGAGTGTAACCCGCCGTTTCAGGATTCTTGGACTTAACGAGTGAAGTGCCGCTATAGGGTAGGTCAGTTCACAAGATAAATCTAGAATCTCTATTCTCTCGGAACCCAAACCTGATATTGACCCAAAATGGACACCATCCGTAGGGAGATGAAAGCAAAGCCGTCTCGAGGCGCCTTTTGAATCTCACGTTTTTGGACTAACAACGGAGATCGCGGGATATACTGTCGTATATCCCTCTCCCACTCACTATTTTAAAATTAAGGTTTCTATCTATAAAATATCTAATATTTTATTTTAATTACTAGTGTGAATAAACTTTTGGCGGCTAAAACATAATTTAATTTACACTATTTCACATTAGTGACCTAACAATTTTAACTCTTAAAATTTGTCTCACTAATGTCTATTAGTCTTTACTAATTATTTTACTCTATTAAACTAATTTAATATGAGAGCAATATTAGTGACTCATCATATTTTAACTCTTAAAATATTAGACACTAATAAGTCTAAATTTATGGAATTCTAAAATGGTCAAAATTTTAATTAAACATTTTAATAAATCTTAGTGCGTTATAAAATCCAATAGTACGCGGAATTGTATCCCGAGTGCAAACCAGATTACCGTCCATTCGGATTCGGCTATGGAATTTATATACGGGTTTCCATCCTATATACCAATGGATTTTTATTATGCACTAATTAATCACAAATATTAGAATTCAAATTTTAAACCATAAATCCTATTAATCCAATTAATTGATTTTCATGCATATCATATTCTAATTTAAACACTTTAAATTACATAAAATCATATTTTTATGTCTATAATGATAATGCATTTAAAACATGTTATGGCATGTAAAATGCAAGAGTGAGAACCTTAAGCTATATGACATGTTATTCAAACAATTCGAAATAAACATACATATACATAAAAAATATTTTATTGACCGGGCTCTTATTTTTCCTATACTAATCTAATTAGTACATAAGATTCACCAAGGCATCCCTTGGTCTTCAAATCCCGCTTCAAAGTGGTTTTGGCTCCTTTTTGCGACTTCGGTGCTTCAAATTACAAAAATTGAAATTTTACATTAAAAATTAAAAAAACAAATGTAAACAATGACCTTATGGTCTTACATCCCAAAAACAAAACCAACTACAAAAATAAGATCCGGAAAAATTTACGACCAATGCAAAATCCATTCATCACATGAAATAACAAAAACAGTCATCATATGAATATTATATTGTGTCCACTCATCTAAACATGCATATCATATTATATCATATTATATAATATTAAACACAGAAACTTTAAATGAAAAAGAGAAGGGTTAGAAGAACAATTTTCAACCTCACTTTGATGCCAATTGTAGGAAACGCTTTCCTCGCGCAGCGGAAGTGGCTTAGGCACCCGGGATCGACCTTGAAAAATTTTTTGCCCTTCTCAATTTAATCCAGAATTTCTTTGCCAAAAATTCCAGATCTGAACAACCCACATATATTATTCACTGCCGAATTCACATTAGGCTGCGACCATTCATATCCCATGCATTATCATCAACCAGTCACGCACATCAACCGTTGATCATGCGCCAAACATGTCTTGATCTGCTTCACACAGGCGCTTTAGCCACGTCCATATCAGTTCCAAGTGCATGTGTGGCATGGACCAACTCATGAGCCATGGTATCAGCACCTGTCTTGGCCAATCTCCATGCGTACTTGTTCTTTATTTGCGCATGATCATATTCCAACATTAAGCCACGCATATACATATAATAAGCCACATATGAATCATATATATATATTAATATATATATATATATATATATATATATATATATATATATATATATATATATTGTGAATAAGCATATAAATAACATATAAATAAGCATGAGAATTATGATCAGCCAAAAGTTACTAGCCTTTGATCACGTTCAAACCATTGATCGATTTCCTTTGATGCATGCACTCAGTTGCTGTGAGTTTGTGTGATTGGATCGGATCTAACATTTGATCTTCCGAGCTATGTCTCGTAACCAACAGAAGGTAGGGGGGCTACACTCACAAGATAAATCCCTAAACTTTTTATAGATTCTTTCACACTTTATTTATTTTTCTTATTTTTCTTTTCTCAACTATTGAGAGAGAATGAGGAAGAAGATGGAGGCTATGGTTTTCAAGAATAAGAGAGGCCAAAAGAAAATCAAATTTTCATTATATACTTGGGTCAAATTGTTTCCAAAACAAAAACAACTACTCCCCTCCCCATCCAATGCAAGAATCGGCCAAGGGTAAGATTTTTATTTAATTTTGTAACATCTAATATTTAATTACCATAATAAAAAGTTGTTACAAAAATTAAATATGTCATTACCTTCAAAAAGGTGTAACATTCAAATAAGAGATTTAATTGCCAAAACAAATAAAATTCTTCCTTTTTTCTTTCTCCAAAAATCGGCAATGGCATATATTTTCTTTATTAATTTTGTAACATGTAATATTAACTTTACATAAAGTCATAGATGTTACAAAATCAAAAAGATTAATGCCATTATAGATTTGTAACTTCCAAAATTAAATCAAGGGTTTCCAAAACCCTTTAATTTGGAAATTACAACTTTTGCCTTTATTTAAATTATATCATATATAATTTAATTATTAATAATAAATAATTATCATATAATCATTTATTATACAAATCATATATTAACTTTTAATATATAGTTCCAAGTGTGACATAATTAATATTATTAATCATATTATAATATTTATACCTTTGTGAGTATAAAATTTTACTATCCAATTATACTAAATCCGCTATAGTATATCGAGCTAGCACGGGGACAAATGGACCTACGGTTCCGAGCTCCAATAATCTCGAAATATTAATTAAGGTCTTAATTGAATATTCGAATTATTAACTCCGGGTTATTCCACTAAAAACCCGAAGTTGCAGTCTCGTTGCCGCAGATGATATATTAAGCCGAACCAAGTCGTGTCCATCGATATAGTCATTACATATGAATTGACCCTTCACGAGTATCTCGTAATTAGAGTCGGGTCACAATGTCTGTTATACCCCTCTAATTATTTTTACCTTAAGTACCATTGATTCTCTAATGAATGATTTATTCATAACTATTGTGAATTTTTAATCTTTCTATTCGTAATAGAAAGACTTGAGCACTCAAATTGTTCAAGCACCGAATCAACCCTTAAGAAAGATACTCTTCTACTTCTCGCAAGAATGAGTGAACTCCATGTCTATGTAAAATGTTCCCAGCTACACAACAGACTATGCCCCCAAAGTACGTAGCTATTGGTCGGGACTGCTACACCAACCTCACCTTTGTAAATCAAGGACATATCCTGTCATGTAGGAGTTCATAGTACACTCATAATTAAGATCAATCCATATATGACCATCTAGTAGATCGAAATGAATTTCTTTGTTTAACAGATATTATAAGAATGTCATTTCTATCTGGGTCCAGTCCTATATGATCGTATCATACAAGGTGCCTCCATTCTCATGTCTCTACATGGATGATCCGGATCAAGATCGCCATACAAATATAGAATTGACCGCAGTTATAGATAAACCACAAACAAAGTACCCGCTTTGTTTGCTCTCTATGGACTATTTAAGATTACTAACTTCATACTTAAATCCTCTTGTGTCTGATACTCATACACTAAGTCTGAAGATACATAAGTAATCTAGGGTATTCAAGATGATATATAATATGCGAAATTTAAACAAACACTTTGATAAATGAATAATGCATCGTTTTATTTCAAAACACATAAAACCGTTTATATCACATGTAGCTCTAGGGCATACATCCCAACAATCTCCCACTTGCACTAGAGCAAATGGAACATGTCACGTAATCATAGACCATCTAGGTAACCTTCTAACATTTTAGCCGACAAGGTCTTTGTAAACGGATCTGCCAGGTTTCTATAAATTTCCTCTCTATATATTTTCCCCTCTTGTGGCTTCATAGTTATTTGGAGTTTTCCACCGCACCATTATTATTGCAATAGAGAGTGAGTGGTCTATCCATATCTGGAACAACTTCCAGATCTCCCAAGAATTTACGGAGACAGACTGCTTCCTTAGCTGCTTCACAAGCTGCTATATATTCAGCCTCAATGGTGGAGTCAGCAATACAAGATTGCTTTATACTCTGCCATACTATATCCCCACCACCTAAGGTGAACACTGATCCAGATGTGATTTCCTAGAATTGACATCTGTCCGAAAATTAGAATCTGTATATCCCCTTTAGGATCATATTCTCATCAGAATACACAAGTATATAATCTATCGTTCTCTTAAGATACTTGAGAATGTGTTTCACAGCCACCCAGTGATCCAATCCTGGGTTCGACTGAAAACTACTGACTACTCCCACTGTAAAACAGATGTCTGGTCTCATGCATAACATAGCATACATGAGACTACCAACTGTTAGGGCATATGAGATATGTCTCATTTCTTCAACATCTTGAGTTGTCTTAGGAGACTGTTCCTTTGACAAATGAATTCCATGCTATAAGGCAAATTGCCTTTCTTGGAATTCTGCATCCCAAATCGCACAAGGATCTTGTCGATATAGGATGCCTGAGACATAGCTAACAGTCGTTTCTTGCGATCCCGAAGTATCTGAATCCCAAGAACATAACTGGCCTCTCCCAAATATTTCATTTTGAATTAGTTAGCTAGCCAGGTTTTCACGTCCGATAATATCTTTACATCATTCCCAATTAGTAAAATATCATCGACGTATAAAACAAGAAAAAACCACCTTCCCGTTAATGACGCGCTTGTATACACAAGGCTCATCAACATTATGTTCAAAATCATAAGACTTTATCGTAGTATCATATCTTATATTCCAAGATCGAGATGTCTGCTTAAGTCCATAAATGGACCTTTGCAGCTTGCAACCCTTTTGCTCTTGACTTTGGGATATTAACCCTTCTGGTTGTATCACATGGATACTCTCATCAAGATTGACATTTAAGAATTCAGTCTTGACGTCCATTTTCCATATTTCATATTCATAATATGCGGTAATGGATGGGAGAGTGCGGTTGAATTTGAGCATGGCTACTAACGAGAAAGTTTCCTCATAGTCAACTCCATCTTTCTGGATGACCCTTGTCCATTAGCTTAGCCTTGAAGGTCTATAACTTCCCATCTGCTCCCATCTTCCTCCTGTAGATCCACTTGCAACCTATGGATTTCACCCTGTCAGGTTAGTCTACAAGTTCCTAGACTGAGTTGGAGTACATGGACTTCATCTCTAGGTTTATGGCTTTGAGCTATTCCTCTTTGTCAGAATCATCCATTGCACTACGATAGGTCAATGGATTATCTATACCATCGCCGAATGCGACAACTTGTGCCTCTCCAACCCCAAGGTAGCGATCAGGCTGTCGTACAACCCTCCCAATGCGTCTAGGTGGTAGATCATTCTGACGAACTTGCATCTGACTCTCAAATGTCGAAGGTGTTATGTGTTTGTCAACTTTTGTTGACGGTGGTGTGCTGATTGAACCAGCAAGTAACTCATCGAGTAACACCTTACTCCGAGGTTTGAACTCTCTCATATAGTCCTCCTCTAGAAATGTAGCATTTGTCGATAGAAATACTTTGTTATCGTCAGGACTATAGAAGAATCCACCCCTAGTCTCCTTAGGATAGCCTACAAATAGGCACACCTAAGAACGAGGCTCCAACTTTGTAGTCTTATTCTTCAGCACATGTGTTGGACACCCATATATGCGGAAATGTCATAAACTAGTTTTACGACCATTCCAAAACTCTAAGGAAGTCTTAGGAACAGACATAAATGGAGCTACATTAAGGATATGCATTGTATTTTGCAGTGCATATCCCCAGAATGAACTAGGTAATGAGCTATAACTAAACATAGATCTCATCATGTCTAGTAGGTTTCGATTTCTCCTCTCTGCAACACCATTTTACTGTGGTGTTCCAGGCGCTATGAGCTGGGATACTATCCCATGCTCAAATAAGAATTCCTTGAAATCTATATCAAGGTATTCTCTTCCACGATCTGATCGTAGAGTTTTGATTATCTTAACTAATTGATTCTCAACCTCAGCACGATACTCTTTGAACTTTTCAAAGGTATCTGATTTTTGATGCATTAGGTAAACATACCCATATCTAGAATAATCATCAATAAATGTGACGAAGTATTCATAACCTCTTCGGGCTTTTACATTCATCTGTCCGCAAACGTCCAAATGTATTAGCTCAAGTGGTTGACTGGCTCTTATATATTTTCTAGTAAAATGTCTCTTGATCATTTTTCATCTAAACAGGATTCAATTACTGGTAAAGTCCGAGCTTTAACTGGTTTAAGGCTCCGTTCTTTATCAATCTGTCTATCCGGTCAAGGTTGATATGACCAAGTCTAAGACGCCATAGATATGTGTCATCGTGAGAAATCTTTTGCTATTTATTTTTAGGTTTCTCAACCTAAAATATTTCAGTATTGAGAAGTGGCTTATGTGTTAACAGTCTAAACACAACAAGTTATCTCCTAGTTTCCTTAGCATTTAGGCAATCCATTTATGAAATAATAAATATTATTATTAGATAAAATGATAACCATTATGCAATAGTTTTGCAACAGAAATCAAATTTCCATGAAAAAAACAGAAACAAACACTATTTTGTTTAAATTCAAATAACTTTTATTTGAAAAATTGAAAATTGATAACTCTCACTGCTTTACTGAAACAGCATCCCCTATCATGACTCTTATAGTAAAGTTACCTACAGCAAGGTCTTTACGTACATCAAGTAGCTATACCTTCAGCCTTCCCAGTGTTATTTTTCTTTTGAAGAACATTTGTCTTAGCACTGGGCTTATGAGGATCCAGTAGCATAGACTCGTAATGGGTGAGCTCATTAAGAAGTTAGCTCAAAGTAAAAGTCAACTTGTTTATAACATTGTTGCTCTTAAACTGTAGGAAACTCTTCGGAAGAGTTTCCATAATCATTGTCACCTGGCTACGCTCGTCAATACGAGCTCCATGGGTTTCAACAGTGTTGAGATAGGTCATCATCTTCAAGACATGCTCTCAGAATGATGTCTCGTCCTTCATCCTAGCAGTCATCGCTGAGACCATGGCCTTAAGGCGTTGACGCTACGAAGGTTGCCCAAACATGCCCTGCAATGACTCTATAATCTGAGATGTTAGAGCCATCGGTTCATGCTTTGTAACACGAACCTCAGACATCCCTACTAGCAAGTAGCAGCGGGCTTTCTCATTTATTGTGACCCATTTCTGGTAGGTATCACGCACAGCTTGGCCAGTATTTCTGGCCGGCTCGGGAGGACTCTCCTCCATCAGGACAAACTCTAAATCTTCGCAGACCAAGATAGCGTTCATGTTACTTTTCCACATAACATTGTTTTTCTCCCGTTAATTTATCTTTTGAGAGTATGGAAATAATTGGAGAAACCATGGCTAGTAAATAAAATAAACATGCATTTAACATTCATTCATCGCATATTAAAATCATCAAACAATTTTGGCACAAAATTAAACATGATGCATAAACCATGAATAACGAATTAGAAACCTAAGAGAATTACTATGCCACAGAAATCTATCATTCCTCAAGTAAGTGCCGCGTAGGGTAGGTCAAGTTCTTGCATGATAGATCGAGACAATCTCAGTCGATTTAATATATGCGGGAATAACTCTTATTCCTATATTAAACAACTACCGTTTCATTCGATCAAGGAATTTTATTAACAGTTAATTATTCATTTGTGAGTGTAACCCGCCATTTCGGGATTCTTGGACTTAACGAGTGAAGTGCCACCGCAGGGTATGTCAGTTCACAAGATACATCTAGAATCCCTATCCTCTCGGAACCCAAACCTGATATTGACCCAAAATGGACACCATTCGTAGGGGGACGAAAGCAAAGCTGTCTCAAGGCACCTTTTGAATCTCACATTTTTGGACTAACAACGGAGATCGCGGGATATATTGTCATATATCCCTCTCCCACTCACTATTTTAAAATTATGGTTTCTATCTATAAAATATCTAATATTTTATTTTAATTACTAGTGTGAATAAACTTATGGTGGCTAAAACATAATTTAATTTACACTAGTTCACCATTAGTGACCTAACAATTTTAACTCTTAAAATTTGTCTCACTAATGTCTATTAGTCTTTACTAATTATTTTACTCTATTAACTAATTTAATGTGAGAGCAATATTAGAGACTTATCATATTTTAACTCTTAAAATACTAGACACTAATAAGTTTAAATTTATGGAATTCTAAAATGGTCAAAATTTTAATTAAACATTTTAATAAATCTTAGTGCGTTATAAAATCCAATAGTACGCGGAATTGTATCCCGAGTGCAGACCATATTACCGTCCATTCGGATTCGGCTATGAAACTTATATACGGGTTTCCATCCTATATACCAATGGATTTTTATTATGCTCTAATTAAGCCCAATATATTAGAATTCAAATTTTAAACCATAAATCCAATTAATCCAATTAATTGATTTTCATGCATATCATATTCTAATTTAAACACTTTAAATTACATAAAATCATATTTTTATGTCTATAATGATGATGCATTTAACACATGTTATGGCATGTAAAATGCAAGAGTGGGCACCTTAAGCTATATGACATGTTATTCAAACAATTCGAAATAAACATACATATAACATAAAAAATATTTTGCATCGACCGGGCTCTTATTTTTCCTATATTAATCTAATTAGTACATAAGATTCACCAAGGCATCCATTGGTCTTCAAATCCCTCTTCAAAGTGGTTTTGGCTCCTTTTTGCGACTTCGGTGCTCCAAATTATAAAAATTGAAATTTTACATTAAAAATTATAATTACAAAAAATGTAAACAATGGCCTTATGGCCTTACATCCCAAAAACAAAACCAACTACAAAAATAAGAGCCGAAAAAATTTACGACTACAAAATCCATTCATCACATGAAATAACAAAAACATTCATCATATGAATATTATATTGTTCCACTCATCTAAATATGCATATCATATTTATAACTCATATAAATATATTAAAAACAGAAACTTTAAATGAAAAAGAGAAGGGTTAAGAACACTTTTCAACCTCGCTCTTGATGCCAATTGTAGGAAATTCTTTTCTCGCGCAGCGGAAGAGACTTAGACACCCGGGATCGACCTTGAAAAATTTTTCTGCCCTTCTCAATTAATCCAGAATTTCTTTGCCAAAAATTCCAGATCTGAACAACCCACATATATTATTCACTGCCGAATTCACATTAGGCTGCGACCATTCATATCCCATGCATTATCATCAACCAGTCACGCACATCAACCGTTGATCATGCGCCAAACATGTCTTGATCTGCTTCACACAGGCGCTTTAGCCACGTCCATATCAGTTCCAAGTGCATGTGTGGCATGGACCAACTCATGAGCCATGGTATCAGCACCTGTCTTGGCCAATCTCCATGCGTACTTGTTCTTTATTTGCGCATGATCATATTCCAACATTAAGCCACGCATATACATATAATAAGCCACATATGAATCATATATATATATATATATATATATATATATATATATATATATATATATATATATTGTGAATAAGCATATAAATAACATATAAATAAGCATGAGAATTATGATCAGCCAAAAGTTACTAGCCTTTGATCACGTTCAGACCATTGATCGATTTCCTTTGATGCATGCACTCAGTTGCTGTGAGTTTGTGTGATTGGATCGGATCTACCATTTGATCTTCCGAGTTATATCTCGTAACCAACGGAAGGTAGGGTGGGCTACACTCACAAGATAAATCCCTAAACTTTTTAGAGATTCTTTCACACTTTATTTATTTTTCTTATTTTTCTTTTCTCAACTATTGAGTGAGAATGAGGAAGAAGATGGAGGCCAGGGTTTTCAAGAATAAGAGAGGCCAAAAGAAAATCAAATTTTCTTTATATACTTAGGTCAAATTATTTCCAAAACAAAACAACCACTCCCCTCCCCATCCAATGCAAGAATCGGCCAAGGGTAATATTTTTATTTAATTTTGCAACATCTAATATTTAATTACCATAATAAAAAGACGTTACAAAAATTAAATATGTCATTACCTTTCAAAAAGGTGTAAGATTCAAATAAAAGATTTAATTGCCAAAACAAATAAAATTCTTCCCTTTTCATTTCCTCCAAAAATCGGCAATGGCATATATTTTTTTTTATTAATTTTGTAACATGTAATATTAACTTTACATAAAATCAAAGATGTTACAAAATCAAAAAGATTAATGCCATTATAGATTTGTAACTTCCAAAATTAAATCAAGGGTTTCCAAAACCCTTTAATTTGGAAATTACAACTTTTTCCTTTATTTAAATTATATCATATATAATTTAATTATTATTAATAAATAATTATCATATAATCATTTATTATACAAATCATATATTAACTCTTAATATATAGTTCCAAGTCTGACATAATTAATATTATTAATCATATTAATAATATTTATACCTTTGTGAGTATATAATTGGACTATCCAATTATACTAAATCCGCTATAGTATATCGAGCTAGCATGGAGACCAAATGGACCTACGGTTCTGAGCTCCAATAATCTCGAAATATTAATTAAGCTCTTAATTAAATATTTCAAATTATTAACTCCGAGTTATTCCACTAAAAACCCGAAGTTGCACTCTCGTTGCCGTAGATGATATAATAAGCCGAACCAAGTCGGTATCCATCGATATAGTCATTTCATATGAATTGACCCTTCACGAGTATCTCGTAATTAGAGTCGGGTCATAATGTCCGTTATACCCCTCTAATTATTTTTACCTTAAGTACCATTGATTCTCTAATGAATGATTTATTCATAACTATTGTGAATTTTTAATCTTTCTATTCGTAATAGAAAGACTTGAGCGCTCAAATCGTTCAAGCACCGAATCAACCCTTAAGAAAGATACTCATCTACTTCTCGCAAGAATGAGTGAACTCTATGACTATGTAAAATGTTCCCAGCTACACAACAGACTATGCCCCCAAAGTACGTAGCTATTGGTCGGGACTGCTACACCAACCTCACCTTTGTAAATCAAATGACATAGCCTGCCATGTAGGAGTTCATAGTACACTCAGGATTAAGATCAATCCATATATGACCATCTAGTAGATTAAAATGACTTTCTTTGTTTAACAGATATTATAAGAATGTCATTTCTATCTGGGTCCAGTCCTATATGATCGCATCATACAAGGTGTCTCCATTCTCATGTCTCTACATGGACGATCCGGATCAAGATCGCCATACAAATATAGAATTGACCGTAGCTATAGATAAACCACAAACAAGGTACCTGCTTTGTTTGCTCTCTATGAACTATTTAAGATTATTAACTTCATTCTTAAATCCTCTTGTGTATGACACTCATACACTAAGTCTGAATATACATAAGTAATCTAGGGTATTCAAGATGATATATAATATGTCAAATTTAAACAAACACTTTGATAAATGAATAATGCATCGTTTTATTTCAAAACACATAAAACCGTTTATATCACATGTAGCTCTATGGCATACATCCCAACAATTATTCCACTAAAACTCGAAGTTGAACTCTTGTTACCGTAGATGGATTAAATAAACCGAACAACTTCAGTGTCCATCGATATAGTCATTACATATGGATATAGCCCTTCACGAATATCTCATAAATAGAGTCGGGTCATAAGTCCGTTAAACCCCTCTAAATATTTTCTCTTAAGCTCCATTGATTCTATAATGAACAATTAATTCATAACATTTATGAATATAAAACTTTCTATTCGCAATAGAAAAGTTGAGCGCTCAAATTGTTCAAGTCCTGAATCAACTCTTAAAAGAGATATTCATCTGCTTCTCGTAAGAATGAGTGAATTCCATATCTATTTAAAACGTTCCCAGCTACATACCAAACCATATCCCCAAAATACATAGTTATTGGCCGGGAATGCAACACCAACCTCACCATAGTAAATCAAAGGACATAACCTGTCATGCAGGAGTTCGTAGTACACTCAGGATTAAGATCGAATCTATATATGACCATCTATTAGATAAAATGAATTTCTTCGGTTAACAGATATTAAAAGAAATTTGTATTTATCCGAGTCCAGCCCTATATGATTTATCATACAAGGTGCCTTCATTCCCATGTCACTACATGAATGATCCTGGATCAAGGTCGTCATACAAGTATAGAATGGACTGCAACTATAGATAAACCACAAACAAAGTACCATCTTTGTTTGCTCTCTATGGACTATTTGGATTACTAGCTTCAGACTTAAATCCTCTTGTGCATCAAACATACACTAAGTCTGAAGGTACAATAGTAATCAAGGTAAACAAGACAATTGGACAATATGAGATATAAATCCAATAATTTTGATAAAAATGAATAATGGATTTATTATTATTACAATAATCATTTCTATTTACAGTACATGAAGCTTTAGGATATAAATCCCAACATACTATCAGCCCAAAATCCAGTATATGAGAAAAACTTACAGTGATGGTAAAAGATCTATGGTGGCAACTTCACTGACTCTAGTACCTCTAAATTGCAAGAACTCGAAGAACTCCTCGAGCCCGTACCCCACGGTTCCTTCAGAACCTCTGAAGTCTCTGAACGGATCAACTCTACAAGCACGCGGGAACTCCGACTATTAATCTTCCTCCTTGAGAACTCTGAAGGTTTGGTAAATTGGGTTTTGATGTGTTGATGGTTTAACAAAGATCAATCTCACCACAAACAAAGAATACAAGAAAATAAATAAGTCTTCAAGGTAAGAACAAGAAGATTGAAAACTAATAATGTGTTTAGGCTCAAGATAATATGTTTTCAACATTTGTGAAGGCGGCTCAATGTTTGTTTATATAGTTAGGGTAAATAAAAAGGGTTTTTTAGTGTTATTTTGGCTTTAAAATGTATCTAAAGTATCATACTTATGCACGGGCGTTCGAACTCACTTCAAACGCAACTCAAATGCAAACTTACTTCCTCAAAATGTTCAAAGAAAATAAAAATACCACACTAATACGGGTCGTGGAATGGTTTTCAGGTGTAATTTAAAATGCTTGTAACTTTCTCGTCATTTGCCCAAATCATACGTTCTTTATATGGACGCGATCATCTTCGAGTCTAACTTCCAATACAACTGACCGCATGTCAATTGAAGCTCTAACGCTTCTGGAATATTCAAAAGAGTGAATATCACTCAGATAACTCCATTAGATTTTGTCCAAATACTTGTCCAATTGCTCTGATATCTTCAAGACTCATTACAACTCAATTTAACTTGTTTCGTAACGGACTTTGCCAATAAAAATGGAACTAAAAACCTCCCCCTTAGGCATTTCGTGACAAAACACTACCTAATACAAAGACTACGGTAAAAGATCCAAAATGAAAATAGCCAACTGCCAACCATCATGACAGTGACTTATTACAATAAGACTCAATCTAATACCTAACCAAGTAGTCTTGAAATCAATGCCACCACAGCTACCAAATTTGCTTACTTGAAACATCCACAAACATCAACATATCGTGAAAAGCACATGGATTATAAAGAATAGATAAAGCAACAATAAAACTCATGCATATATACATAGATAGTAGATATCAGACTCCCCCTTTTCCAAATACCAGTCAAATGGATATACTACGACTCCCATATACTACTACTCTACCATATATTACTCTTCCCTTTTTTGTCACGAAATGACAAAGAGTGAAGGTACCAGGATAAACAACACATGCAAGAGTATATGTAAACAAGACTTACTCCTCCTCACTAACAAACCTACTGATTTAGCTTAACAATATCACACGGGAAGTAAACACTCATAAATATGCACACGAAAAATAGTATGCAAAAGAATGAAGCATACATAAGCTCACAATGAATTTTTTTAAAAAAAAAATGCAATAAAAAAATGACTGAAACAGTACTACAAGCAAGCATAATGATACCCAGTCAGTATTCAGCTGTTTGTGACATGAAATAATATGCATCACTTTAGATTTTGCTAAATATTACACGCATGCATATGATATAAACACCAAAGCATAACAAGCACTTGCGTGAAAAATAAGTGCACAACGAATCAAGGCTTAAAACCTTACTTTATGAGCAGTACATAGCCAAAGAAATCTCATCTCTTAACAAACCAAGTCCACTAAATAGGTATTCAAACCCAGCACCACTAGGACCTGAAATTAAGCAATATTGGTTGCAGGCTATAAAATTCTACCCCTAATTATCTTGAGCTCATAAATAAATACTCTTACGAGTGAAGGGTTTTTGCTCTTATCTTTTGAATTTGGCCCATTGGCACTTTTTTACTTGAGACTCATGTATTATTTTTTTTATTTTCTTTCTTTTTTACTTTTGCAAGGGATAGTATAAGGTCATCTAGTCAAAGGTCACACTATTTAGTGAGCTAAGTATGATAGAGATTAGACTGCCAGTCCAAAAACTCATACATGGGACCAAGTCTTGACAATAATAAAAACTTGTATGTGAAGTGAAAGCATAAGATATACTAAGGGTTTTTACCACACAGACTTATGCATATAGAGCATCAAGAAAAATAAAATCATATTACACATGCATAAACATATATCCTAC
The DNA here is from genome assembly GCA_019454045.1 of Zanthoxylum bungeanum. NCBI lineage: Eukaryota > Viridiplantae > Streptophyta > Magnoliopsida > Sapindales > Rutaceae > Zanthoxylum > Zanthoxylum bungeanum. Next base: position 6,523 of record SKCR01044515.1, on the reverse strand, counting down.
ATACCATGATCACATGCAACAAGTTTTTCATGCTCTTACAAGCCATAAAAAAAATATTTTTGATATTTTTATTTTATAATTTTTGTTTTATTTTATTTTTCAGTTTTTAATCCAAAAATATATAAAGACACAAAAATAGCTTGTCAATATCCAATGGTACGTGGAGTTGTATCCCGAGTACAGATCATATTATCATCCATTCAGAATCGGCTATGAAATTTATGTCCGGGTTTCCATCCTATATACCAAGGAATATATAACAAAAACAAAACAACATACCCACCCATATGCAAAAAACATAGACGTGCAAAAAATATAAATAAATAACAAACACACTCGCGCACACATGCAATTGGGAGATAAAATGCAACTTCAAAGTAGAGTTACACCAAAGTACACTCACATCATGTCTATCAAGACATTCAGAAGTAGATAGGAAGTCATCTTGCTTCCTCACCCAAACCTTTTTAGGAATATCTTTCACTTGAGTATTCCCAGCCAACACAGCAAGTTTCTCACTAATAATTTGCGTCTGTTTAGCTAGTGCAGATACTTGAGACACTAGATTTAAGGAATCAAATCTAGGTGACACATTCTTAGGCCTTTTTTATGGTTTTGCTACATAAAACACTTAGGCCTAATATGTCATGCCTTGCCACAGTGATGGCAAACAGAAACGAATCTCGGATGAGATAGAGGTTTACCTACAATACCTATAGATCGAGGTTGGGTCATAGGACGAGGAACATCATGAGGAATCACATGACTGCACTCAACAGGTTTCTTGCCTAAGTCATGTTTATGAGGGACAGACACAGTTACAGACGATGACGCCTTATCGCAATTAGGTTCAAAGCTAATTAATAACATGCGATCTAGTTTTTTATTCCCACTAAAAAATACAAATAATTGGGTTCTAGCATCTTCTAGTTCAGTTTTATAGTTTCGATTCTATCAACTAAACCTCTATTCCTCTCCTCGAGGTCATTAATCATCACAAGGTTGTGTTTAAACTTAGCTTGAGCTTCATTCTTTTCTAGATCTACTTTATTCAGCCTCTTATTGACCTCTATGTTTGTGTTCTTGATAGCTAAACTCTCATTAAATAGTTCAGCATAAGCTACCTGAAGATTATCCTCATCTACAGACTCATATAGGGAGACCTTTGAATCAGCATCATTAACATCATTCTCTCTCTCATCAGTCACACTAGCAACAAAAGTCATGTATTTGCTCTTATTCTTAGGAAACTCATCAGAAGTATAGCCACCTTCTGAATCACTAAGGGAGGTTGCCATGACTCTTTTACCTTTAGCCTTAAGGTATGTGGGGCACTCAGATCGAATAAGCTCATAACCTTCACACCCATGACATTGGATACCTCGGGGTTCGCTCCTTTTATCCTCTCTAGACTCCATCATACTGTGTCTACTCTCTCTAGGCTCATCTTCCCTATTCCTATTTCTGTTACGACCATTCTTCTTCAGCTTAAGAAATTTCTTAAACTTCTTTGCAAACATGGCCAAATCATGATCCGTGAGGGTATCATCTGTTAGTGTCCTACACAAGCCCAGGGTCTCTAAATAGAGATTTGTGTGTGAATAAACAAGAAAAGTTTGCGGAAAAAACTTACATTGAGCGGATGAGAAAATTCAAAACTTTCTCTGTTGTAGAAGCTCCAAGCTTTGTATTTGAGTTCCAAACTCTTGGGTGAGTTTCCCTGTCACCTTCAATTGACTCCGAAAGTGCTATCTTTGCCCAAAAATTGAAACAAAATTTTCTCCTCCAAAGAGATGAAGAATCAGCAATTTTGAGAGAAGACAGAGAATGAATAGTTAAGTCAAATTTGGTTTTGTGTGTTTTAAAATGTCACATTTATAACATCCAACTACTCACATCAAATGTCAAAAATGATGTAAGTAAAGTGGGTCCCACCACTTTAAATTCCAAATCTAGTTGGCTTATACAACACATTTTGGGCCCGGGTTCGTTTAATCCGATTAAAAGAATTTTCCGTCGCAACGTAATTAAATCCAATTTAATTAAATAATAATACCTAGCAAAATTATTACGAAAGTCGCTTAAGAATTAATTCCAAATTAATTCGTTCGCCCGAATTAAAATTCAATTTTAATTCAGTATTGAAATCCAATTTCAATTAATATATCTGATATATTATTTTAGCCCAAATAAATAAATTACATAGAAAAATCCAATTTAACTTTTAAATTTATTTTACCGATTAATTCCAAATTAATGGAATTCTCCCTTCTAGACGAATTTAATCCCAGATAAATTCTTGCCGTAATTAATCCAGATTAATTTTCTCTCTCATAATTAATCCCAAATTAATTTCGTTCGAGTCAAATATCATTGGTGAATCCTTGGGAAGCGACCCAAGAGATCCCTGGATATGTTGGCAGTAAATACGGTCATCGGACTATCCGAACACGTGTGTACCCCATACCACGTTCTCACCGATTTACAAGACATGGTTGGCTTCTAGCAAAGCACCGTGCCTACCCAATTCTCCAGAAATATTCAACGAAGAATATATAATCTGTATCAGGCGTAGTATACAATGTATTGTGTAATACGATCCAGTATCGGATGTCACATGCTAGGCCTAGGGCTGGAACTGTGTCTGCCCCGTACGAAGCATATATCGGATCACTAGCAACTAGTCTCTGTAATCGGATAATCATTGCCTAGTCATACTATCCCGATAGCTGCAGTATTTAAGAGTACTAGTTCTGTATCATGTGTAATCATCATCTCCATATGACTGAAGTGATACTCCCATCTTGACATCACACCCAATACACTACGATTCTCAATAAACCCAGAAGAGGCGTACACAGAACCTGTTAAAGCTCCGGACGACCAAAACCAAAGTATACTGATTGTCGCAAGTATTACCGATGCAAGTCTCAGGTTAAAGACCACATACACCTACCCTGATTCGGATTCCCATTGACACATAGTCATACTACCAATGGGATTCCAAGGGGTCTATCCATAGCGAAGCTATTCCGGTCCAACGGCTAACAGAACCTCCTATCACACTTTCAGAAGTATCCAATACTTAAATATATCAGAACTATGTCGTTAAGCTTCCATAACGAGCACAAGTGTAATACTAGCCTATTCCGCATTATCGATGTCCAGTCTCGATAATACTACGACTAGGGATATTTAATGATTAAACCTTTCATGGATTAATATTGTCTCATATCTTATTAATCCGGTTTTACCATATGAACTTTTATCATTTATAAATTCAAGTAATCCAATTATAAAATTATAAAAGAGCCATTTCCTTTGTCACATAGTTAATTTGTACAAAAAACACCATGTCTTTTACAAAAAGTGATGCTATGGGTCATAATTGTCCAACAATCTCCCACTTGGCCTATAGCCAATCACTCAAGTGTCCAACACCTGAACTATGTACGGATCGCTCAAAATTTTGTTGAGATAGCTTTCATCAGAGGATCTGCAAGGTTATCATCTGAAATGATCTTTTCGATCTTCACATCGCCACGATGTGTGATCTCACGAATCAGATGAAACCGTCGAAGTACATACTTGGATTATTAATGACACCGTGGTTCCTTAGCCTGTGTTGTAGCCCAACTCAGCTACTAACAGAACTACTCCTAATCCAATTAGGAATTTATAGATCCAAAATGCTTCTTTTGCTGCCTCAGCAGCAGCAATATATTCCGCTTTTATTGTTGAATCGATAACAGTATCTTGCTTGGAATATTTCCAGCTCACTGTTCCATTGTTCAAACAAAATATGTACCCTGATTACGACTTACAGTCATCTTTGTCGGTTTGGAAACTTACATCGGTGAACCCAGTCACCTCAAGTTCTCATTCCCAATAAACTAAGAAAGCATCCTTAGTTCGTCTAAGATACTTAAGGATGGTCTTAATATCAATCCAATGACCATCACCTAGATCGGCCTGATAGTGACGGCAGATGCTCAAAGCATATGAGACACCAGGTTGCATACATATTTGTCAATGTACGAGCTCTGAGAGAGTGCCAACAACTTTTAGATCTATCCCAGTAGATCCTTTTTCCTAGAATAAAGGTTGTCTCTCCCAAGTTTTTCATGGAGAATTTTAATGAAAGCCAAGCTATCACCGATTGTAGCATGGGAATGTCATTGCTAAGAAGCAATACATCATCAATATATAGGACAATGAATGTCAATACTTTCCCACTAACCTTTTTATATACACAAGAATCACCTTCATTATGAATGAAACCATATTCTTTTATGATCTCATCAAAATGTTGGTTCCAAGAACACAATGCTTGCTTCAATCCATAAATGGATTGATTTAACTTGCAAACCTTTTTTGTATGTTTTGACACGATAAAATCATCAAGATGTTACATATAAACATCCTCCAAAAGGTTTCTGTTAAGGAAAGCGGTTTTGATGTCCATTTTCCATATTTCATAATCGAAATATGCAGCAATAACAAGCATTATCCGAATGGATTTAATCATGGCAACATGTGAAAAAGTTTCGTCGTAATCGACACCATGTCGTTGACGATACCCTTTCGCTACAAGCCTAGCTTTGTACATTTGTATGTTGCCATCCATGTCCGTCTTCTTCTTGAAGACCCATTTACTACCAATAGGCACAATGTCTTCTGGTACATCAACCAGTGTCCAAACGTGGTTGGTATACATGGAATCCATTTCGGACTTCTTGGCCTTTTACCATAAAGCGGAGTCGATACATTGTATCAATTCCTCATACGTAGCTGGTTCATCTTCCTCAATAAGATTAATATCTACATGAGCTGAGATCAGAAACCCATACCTCTCAGGTTGTTTTCTGACTCTCTCCAACCTACGCGATTCTTATATATTAGAAGATTGTGGAACAGTCTCATCCCTGATGGATTGTCGGTGTTCCGTAAGGGGGTCGGTGCCAGGCATAGTATCACTCCTATTTTCATTGAGTTCTACTTTCCTTCCACTTATCACCGTATCTATGAATTCCTTTTCGAGGAACACTACATGAAGAACAACAAATATTTTGTTCTCTTGTGTGTTGTAGAAATAATATCATTTGGTTTCCCTAGGATACCCTACAAATAGGCACTTATCCTATTTGGGTTCTAGTTTGGTACCATCCAAACGTTTAACGTATGCCCAGCATCCCATATCTTCAGGAATGAGAAATCTAGTTTCTTTCATGTCCATATTTCATATGGAGTCTGTCCAACAGAATTTGACGGAACCTTATTCAAAATAAGTATTAATTGTTCAATGTGTATCCCCAGAAGGAAATTGGTAGCTCAGTGCGACTCATCATTGACCTTACCATGTCCAACAAAGTTCGGTTTCTCCATTCAGACACACCGATCAATTGAGGTTTTCCGGGAGCAGTCCACTGTGAAAGAATACCAGACTCTTTCAAGTAATCCAGAAACTCATTGCTTAAGTATTCTGTACCGCGGTCCGACCGCAATGTTTTAATACTTTTGCCAGTCTATTTTTCTACTTCGTGTCGAAACTCTTTGAATTTCTCAAAAGTTTCCGACTTGTGTCTCATAAGACACACATATCCATAACGCGATGCATCATCCGTAAAGGTTACGAAGTATTCATATCCACCTCTAGCCTGACTAGACATAGGCCCGCATACGTCACTATGAACGAGGGCTAACAGCTCGGTGGCAAGTTCACATTTACCACTAAAAGGTGTTTCAGATATTTTGCCTAATAAACAGGATTCGCAGACGTCATATGAATTAGGATCAAATTCGTCCAAGTATCCACTCTTCGAAATTGTGGATATACGAGTCTTACTAATGTGTCACAGACGACAATGCCATGGATAAGTTTCATCTTATTTACTCAACTTGATCCTTTTGTTTGTCATGTTATATGTTTGAGATTCATTTATATTCAAAATATAAAGACCATTATTAACATCTGCTGTACATATCAAAATTTCATCTTTATATAAAATTTTGTTGAGATATAACTTTCGTCAGCGGATCTGCAAGGTTATCATCTAAAACGATCTTTTTGATCTTCATATCGCCACGATGTGTGATCTCACGAATCAGATGAAACCGTCGAAGTACATACTCGGATCATTGATGAGACCGTGGTTCCTTAGCCTGTGATGTAGCCCAGCTCAGCTGCTAACAGAACTACTCCTAATCCAATTAGGAATTTATAGATCCAAAATGCTTCTTTTGCTGCCTCAGTAGCATCAATATATTCTGCTTTTGTTGTTGAATCGGAAACAGTATCTTGCTTGGAATATTTCCAGCTCACTGTTCTGTTGTTCAAACAAAATATGTACCTTGATTGTGACTTACAATCGTCTTTGTCGGTTTGGAAACTTACATCGGTGAACCCAGTCACCTCAAGTTCTCATTCCCCATACACTAAGAAATCATCTTTAGTTCGTCTAAGATACTTAAGGATGTTCTTAATATCAATACAATGACCATCACATGGATCGGCTTGATAGTG